>CAOCPI010000024.1:0-75586 GCA_948252205.1 Orthosia incerta
ATTTTTTTGAAAGGTTTTTATTTCTCTTTTTGTTTTGGTAGGTACTCTATATTACCATGAAAATCGTTTAAGTATAGCCAGAAGACTTCTCATAACAATTCCAACAAGCCTAAACACGATTGCGATACATTGTTTTATAAAGGAGTTCCAGTAGGCAACCTTCCGGCGTTATCATCAGATCAGTTCGATGGTACCATGTGATGTGTGTATCACCCACGGAGCACAAAACCAGTGGAGAGAGCATCGGCACTTTTTTGTTCTAAATCGAAGTCACCAAGAAATAGCGGGGGCAGAGGTAAGCTTCCCTCGCTGTGATTGGGTGACAGATTGACAACCAAATGACAACTGATTCTCTAGGGATTACAAAAAAGTAATAAAAACAAAATCGATATCGATCATTTTTTTATCGATATTGTTTTTATTTTATTTTTTTATTTTATAGTTAGTACTAAGAAGTTAAACAATAAGTAAGTTATACTTATTTTTTAACTTATTATTAGTCTTTAAGGATTTCTTTGGGATACACACAAACAAAAATACGAATTTCTTAGAATCTCCGGTACGTGTAATAAACATTTATGATAAGGTAAATACGGACTAGACAATAACAAACAAAAGGACGTACACAGCTGCAGTTCTTATTATTTTTATAAGCTTATTAAGCCTTACATATCGATATAATCGTCGTCATGCTGCAAACAGCACTATCGAGAAAAAAAGAGACAGCTGCTAATATGAAAATCAGTGTACGAGAAAGAGACAGCAAAGCGAACCATCCAGAAATAAATATATTTGATTTTACTTAATGAAATTGATTAAATGGACTAGAAAACCACATAACTGTAAAATGTTATCCAATCTTTTGTGTAACTTGAAGTAGTAGTACACTTTTCACACCATTTAATTGCACTACTAGCCATTACTTGTCGTTTTATTTGTTTTAAAGACGGAAGCGCGTGACGTTCGTACGTTTAGCCTACAAATGCTGCGACTGACCAAAATTCCGCCGCATGAGATTGATATTGCATACGTTTGGCGCCCGCGGTAGCCTCCGCACGCTCTCTCCACTGGTTGTGTGCTCCGTGGTATCACCTTACTATTAATTTGCTGTAGTATTCACTTAATTGTTTTAAGCTACCATTGCTTGGCACTTATTTATGTATTGTTAAACTCGAGGGGAATGGTGCTGATAGCCGAAATACAGGCTAGCCTAGTTCGGCTACAGAGGCTAATCTCTTTACCCAAATTGAAATTTTTGCCACATTGCCATTGTAAAGTAGTATTAAGTTTTTTGGAAAAATAAATTATTATTATTATTTTCAATAAAACCATTTAATAAATTTGCTTCGTCACAGTCATTTAACTATTCGAGATATCTTATACCCAAAACATATTTATAATCCATCTCAAACATACAAACATGCAAATAAACAAACATACACTTAGGAAATTAAGAACACATGTTTAGGAGCCTAATTAGAGTAACATTTATATAAATATTGGGTAACTCCATCAACATTACATACATACGTGTCGAATTGATTACTTCCTTTTTTTGAAGTTGGTGAATATATTTATTCACCAACTTCAAAAAATGAACTTCAAAATTTTACCAATAGAGACGTTATACTCATTATAAAGAAATAAAAACTTGACGATATTTTACTTTACCTATCTACATAGGAGCTTTGGAACTTGAAACTTAATTTCTATCACTGGTAGGTTATAAGATCACAGAAATATAAATAGGAAACCGTTCGTTAGAAAGAGATAAACATACCGTTCAAATACACGTTCGTGTCACGGCCAGAAGCTTGTGTTTGTACTCGTATTGCCGCGCAGACGTCGGAAAAAAATATCTACCTCAGTATAATATATATATAACATAATTGACTGGTCCTAACATTATAACAACCGTATAATTCGTGAATCCACCTAAAATCACGAAAATAAACATTTTGACATGTGTTTCTAATTGCGATACTTTATCTTTGACTAACATGTCACAGCGGGAACAACATGGCGGCAACGTGAACACATTCAATTAACTTTTAATTGCTATCGTCTTTACACACTTTCACTGGCAGGAAATTATTAACAATTTCTGCTGTTATTATTAGTATAGAAAACTCTTGTTATATTGGAAAGAAGTTATAGGAAAACATTAAGGCTTAATTAGATCGAAGTCAAAATTTTTTTTTCTTTATTGTTTTGCTCTTGACTCTAGTCTAGGTCAGAGGTGACAGAGACAGAGTCGATTATGGAGTGAGATTACCCAGAAGAAGCCTGTTCACTCTAACTTTGAAGAGATTTGGGTTGAATGCGTTCGGAAACACAGGCGCAGGTAGTAAGAGAAGAATTATAGAATATATATTATTATTACAGAATTATCAAATTTTAAATTGATTTCATGTAAAAATGCATGCTTATTAGAAAAAAAAATGTTGGATACAGATTTTTTACTGTTTTTAAGTACTTATTGGTTTTAATAACCGGTACATAAAAAGACTATACGAAAAAAATACCAACCATTACAGACATACAAAGTTTTTGTACTCACATCAATGCCAATCATAAAAGCAATTTAATCCAAATATTTTATCCAATAATTATACAGAATTATGTTTAAAAAAATGCTGATTAAAATAAAATCCGCAAAATCTATTATATAGGACTAATAAATCATAATAGAACTTATATAATACTGGTCAATCTTGATTGCCCTTTACGTTCATCCGAAATAATTTGAACTTACCTTAGAGATCGTCTACAAAAAGTATTGCCATTATTTTGAAAATATTTGCCAACAATAATATACCTATATACACCTACAATAATGATAATGAAATCCTTTCAATTCTCTTGTTATTTGGTCGTAAATCCGTCTCCTCTCAGATTATTAAATCTACGGAAATACCATCCAATTTATGCAGAAGATTAACTAAGGAGCGAAGTTTTTTTTGTGGGTTTTGTATTTGGATTCCGTTTAAAAAAAATGTAGTGTAATAAGGAAAAAAATATCACTTATGGTTTCAAAAAAGGTTCCTTATACAAGGTTTAAATTAAAAAAAAGTACCTGGGTAAAATGCTAGTAATAAAATTGGGTAGAAGTTAAAAGCATGATTCAATTAGCTTAATGGAGCAAATAAACGTTGAAAGTTGTTTGAAAAGTTAACAAATGAAAAGTGTAACAAACTGTAATTAGTTCGGTACTATATACACAGTACTCCAAACAACCAAGTATACTAAGTTTTATTAAATAAAAATACTTCGGAAATACTTCGTTTGTAGGTACTAGGTAGATCTATTAAGAAAATAGCTCTTATAAACTTTAATAACATAGTTAAATTCTGTTTAGATTGTAATCGTTTACTTGTTTTTAAATCTGTCAGTGATCTGTCATTTGGAAGATTTATGACAACTGTCACTACTCGTCGTTTCAAGACTGCGTCCATTGAAAAAATAAAATTCCAATTTAGTCACTTTTGTATTACTTCTTTCTGAATCATAACATATGCAATTTCAGATAATATGAACAACTTCAATCATTTGAATCCTAAACATAGACTAAATAACAGTAGCGTTATAGATAACGCCACATACCAACTAAAATAATACCTGACCTCACAAAAATCCTACGTCCCGAAATCAAGGTTCTCCGCGCGACATGAACATACTCGTATACCACAGCCCGACAACTACCACGTCAGCTACCCACCAGACTAAACACCCGTCTGATTGAAGGACACTGCCTTTTCAATGGAGGTTGCGGGACTTTCCATCCCGGGGGGTGACCATAAACTCTTAGAGCGGTATCAATTTGAGATCGAATAAGGGACAGATGTATATAACTTGTATACATCTGTCACTTGACTCGATCTAAAATTGATACCGCTCTAAGAGCTCATGGTCACCCCCCTGTTCCATACATAACAAAACATCACGCCTGTACTCCCCGAGAGGTTAAACAGAGGTACACCTGTAGTACACACACATTTCACCAGTTTAGTTTAAGTCCCATGTAATAGTGGGCGAGCCTATTGCCATCAATCGGACACAAATCCAGGCTCCGGGCTGCTACTGAGAAATTTCAGTTGAAAAACCCAATAACACTTTGCCCAACCCGGACATCGACCCGAAAACCTCATGATCAGCAGTAACGCTCGCAACCACTAAACTCTGTTCCGTAAAACTCTATATAACAAAACCTGACTTGATTAAAACCACTAGCTTCATTTTCCTTCTATAACAAATTCAGTTTTTAAATCACACAGTTGGCCAACAAATCCCTCGGGAGAAGAATGGAGAGAGTTGGGAACGAATGCATATTTGCGCCACAGCTTTTTATAAATTCGTCAGGAAACTGAAAAGTTTAATCTGTGCACCTCTAGGGGATTCTCGTTGATTTTATTTGCTAACCGTCCGATTATTATTCAGTCTGAGATATTTCAGTTTTGTTTATTTTAAGGTCCATATTTTTATGTAAGACTTATGGCGAGTGGAGATTTTAGCAAATATTTGTACACTAGCTTTTCCTGTGGTTTTACTTCTATCCGACCGGCATTTTGCATTTTTCTAACGTAAAAAGTAACCTTATAAAACTAGGCAATAGTGTAGCTTTTTATAAAAAAATAATTTTTGAAATTAGATGTTTTCATCCAGAGGTTCAAGCTGTTTATTACTCTTAGGTGAGCAATATAGGCCTATACGTGGTTCAGAAAATGAAAATCCACACTACTATTTGAACTATTTTATTAATTTACTTCTTAAACTTGCATGTCGGCAACCGCTAAGCTCTATACAGATCCTAGTGCTTCCTATGTAAAAATAAACAAAGTGGAAAAGTGTGAGCGTACTATGGGTTAACCTATGGATGTTATCTAAACTATAGACATGTAATATATCGATACTATATATCATTATAAATACGAAAGTAACTCTGTCTGTATGTCTGTTAACTTTTCACTCTTAAACCGCTAATCCGGTATGTATGAAATTTAACCCTGAACTTTTTTGATTAAACCCTGGGAATGACATAGGATAGTTTTATCCCGGTAGTGTGTTCCCTTAGAACGATATAACACTTTAAAGCGTATGAAGCCGCGGCAAGAAGCAAGTATACTATAAGTAAGTAAGAATGACGACCTAATTATTCCCATTTCAGAACAAAGAAAGGTTGAGCAATAATAATCTTCATGATAAACCTAAGGGTAAAGACCGCTATAAAATGATACGCCTGAATCACACTTCATCTCCAAACTAATATCGACTGTAAATATTCCTATAATTGTTAAGCAAGCTGTTTAATCCCTTCAGAGGTTACCGAACAAAGACCCAGCCCTAAATTTGGTCCTCTGGGACATAAATTAAGTGGAAAACTATATTCATGGAGTCATTTTGTGGTTATTCCTACTTCCTATGCTAGCCTACTAGTATAATAAATGTGAAAGTCTGTATGTTTGGATGTTTGTTTTACAATCACGCCTAACGGATTTTGATAAAACAATGAACCTGCCCAGCCTTTTCACAAATATGGGGTCGACTTTCAGTCTATCTGGATGCAACCTAAAAGGGTATCGTTTTACACACTTGTGCCCTATTTTAAATCTGATAACCAGATTTGTAATCGGGCTTTTGACTACCTTACTAGACCGTCCCAGGAAAAGTTAATGAGATGAATTGGACGCGTACCATGAGGGCAGGTTTGATACGTCGCGGGAAAAGAATGTCTAGAAGGACTTTTGGGGGAGGCTCATGCTCATCAGTGTGCCCCACTGAAAATGCAAGAAAAAAAAATGTCATAATAATGCTAATTTCGTTGCGTCATTAATATTCTGGGGGAAATGAAGGCTATTTGTCACCTCATATTTTACTTTTATTGTTTGGGAATATGTATAGCAGTCCATAATAATGCTACCCGCTGGGCATGGGATCATCTTACTGTTGGTTTGAGATTCAATCCTAACGTCTTAGGATGCCTAACGATATTTTCCTGTAGTTATTAATTGTCAGTGGTCTCTAAGATTAATAACAAAAATAAAGTATAATAAAGCTCCAGAGCCTTGAAAAACGACGCAGAGTGGCCAGTCTATCGGTTTTTTATCGGTTACAGTTCGGGCAGTGTGCGATGAAATTGTACAATATGATTTACCGCCCGTGTAATCCGTCAAAATGTAGGTTCCCTCAGTAATATTAAATATATTTTGGAAAGAACAATTCATTTTTAATAAGACCGACGGGTTCAGGTGGAGTGCGAATAAATGTATTTATTTTCAGGCGACCTAGTTTTGTTGCAGGAGAGAGTACCTATGAAATAACTTTTGTCCTTAAAAATTATTGCTTCCTATTATTGGAATTAAATATAGCAGCTCACAATATTAGGACCCATTAATTTAAATGATAATTGTTATCCGTGGTGCTAGGCAACTGGGCTTATCCCAGTTGTAAAAGATGCTTTGTGCCTATTGGTCCTGTTTGTTCTGTCTCCTGCTTGGTATGGAGGGAATTGGAAATTTGTATTTTTCCTACTCCTCCGATATAATTTTCTGATTAATTTCGTTGCGGGATCCAAGACAGTTAAATTCATTCTCCGAGACATCGTTGAGCCTCATTGCCTCGGCGCTTTTTTGGTGGTCGCCACTGTTGATTCTGGCTTTCAGGATTTGCAGTGGTTTGGAAATAGTGCGGTGGGATTATAAAACTATTGCCTCGGGATATCGTACGGTATTCGTGTGAACAGGAAAACAAATTAAAGCTTCTCGTAATCGTTAGTTCATACTTTTAGTTGAAAGCAATCCCTGCTGTATTCCCTATAAGGGGTAAGCTGAGGTTTATCTATGTTCAGGTTCCATGTAATAGGAGTCAATGCCATAAAAACAAACATTATAATATATTAAAATAACATATAAATGAATTTTATTTTTCACTTTTTAGTTGTGCCTACATAATAGGCAAGTTGTTTAGTAAGTTTCCTGTAACGCCAGAATAGATTACCCGAATATCATAAAACTTGAACAAAACCGATCAAACGAGAGATCTGCTTACCCCTTAAGAGCGTATTGGCGTGATGTTATGTTATGAAATGGTATAAACAATAAACATACATGCGATTGCAACAGTCCCGAGAGATTTGCCGTTATTTATGGAAGAGTTCTGTTGTAATATCTTCGAAGTTCTTCATCAGATTTTCACCAAATTAACATGGGACCAATTTCAAAACATACTATTTCAAACAAATAAAGATTTTTTTAAATCGGTTCACAATTGACAAAGATATCGGGGGACATACACAAAAAAAATCAAAAAAAAAAAACAAACAAGAAACTAGCTTTCCGCCCGCGGCTTCGTCTGCGTGAACTACACGATTTTGGCTGTTTCGTTTTGCTAGTTCTGGCGGGATATTGCAAATTATTATATAAACAGCTTTCCGCCAGGATCGCCGCATATAATTTGTTCAACTTTATTATTTTAGCGAATTATAAAATTACATGTAAATTGATATAAAATGAGCATAAACTGAACTGCCTTCGTGTTCTAATAGCTAGAGCGTTGGGCTCTCATTCCGGAGGTGTCGTGGGATCGGTGCCATGGCGAAGTACAAATAGGATAGGTAGAAGGCCTTTGCCCTGCAGTAGGAGAGTAACTGGTTAGTATTCATCACTTAATTTGTGACTGTAAGTATGTCACAAAACTCACATGTCATCGCTACCTATGCTTTGAGTCAAGTTTTTGCATAATATATACGACGACATTTTTCAAGTTATATATTTCATGTATATGCAGCCCTCTCATACTATAGAAAGCCTTTACGATGCTAGGTCAACTTATACTGGATGTGTACACCTTCACAGTGTATCTTTCATTACGTACAGAGGCATCATAATACCATGGTACTCAGTGACTTTGCAAAAAAATATATTTGCGTCAGGCATAACATTAAAAAAATAATAAAAATCGAAAAAAAATATGTACAAATAATGGATAACGCAGCAGCATAATGCTGCGACTCAAAGAAAGAATTTCTGTCATTATCAAAATGTAGCCATACTTTAAACACCTATCACACTCGTGCCTACCCGTCCAGCGAATACTGGCGTGAAATTCTATCGGATTATCTACCACTTCTAGCGAACATTCCCAGCATTCCACAAGATACTAATTGCCAAGTACATGAATATGTCTGACATGCAACCTCGTTTAGGGTTGTAAAGGAAAACGGGTAAAGCCGACGATAAAACAGGCCGAATTTTTGTGGTAAGTATTTTCGGCTAAATGAAATCTTAAGTGCGGATATTTTACTTACTTATACATACTAATATGCGAAAGTAACTTTGTCTGTTACCTTTTAAGCTTAAACCGTTGAACCGATTTAGATAAAAATGGAGATAGTTTGAGACCCTAGGAAGGACATTCGTTTTTTTCTCGGTAATCCGGGGTGGAAGTTTGTATAAAGAGTAATGATAGGTGAAAAATGTATGGCGGGATATTCCTTATTGAATCACGTCTCAATAGCTGAACCCATAAGGATATTTGGAACACTGGTGCCCATGACCTGGAAAAAACAAAATGCTTTTTTATTCAGAACATCATCGTGAGAAATTTTTCGAATCGCACGCGAGTGAAGCCGCCATTAAAAGTCAGTAAAATAATAAATACATTGACACGGTCCAAACGGAAGGCTTTATTTTTAAAAGCGGATATTCTGAAGATCGTGAACGTCAAAGATAACAATGGCAATTTTGAAGAACTTCCTGGTTATATTGTAAGCTGTGACACGTGATTTCGTTAGGGTATATATTGATTTCTGTTGGAACTGTATCTCCGTCACACGTTCATAGTAAACTTTTGATGAAATAAAGCAAAAGATAAGCCCTTCTCAGCTCTAAATAAAGCTCTTATCGAAGTGGATTTAACTTTAAATCCAGTCCATCAAAGTTAATTCGAGGAGACTTTGCGTTATCTGTCATTCGTGGAAATGTATATTATAAGATGCAGTCGTTATGAATAGTCAGGAGAACAACTGACACCAGTCTTGTCAGGGCTTTCGTGACGTTCGTGTTACTTGTGATGGTGGAGATCAGAAAGGCTGTCATAATGGTATTCAGCTGCATTCGGATAGACTAGACGCTTCTTCTTTTCATGTCACTGTACATTTAAATTATACAGTTTCGTCGGAGATATTGTTTAGGTCATCTAGGGTGCAGGTGAATAGACATTTGTTTGGGGTACTCCTGAAAATGGGACATAGTTTGAACAGGAGCACCGCACTCACATTGGGTATTTGATGGATCAATAATCCCCCACTTCGCCCGACTAGAAGCTAATTCCAACAAAGTTGGATAATGTTTAGGCATATTGACATATAACGTAGACGCTACGAAGTACCGTCACCTACCTCGCATTCGTGTTGTACTCAGCTTTAATCTCAACAATTAGAGACGCTAAATGCGTGAGTCTTTTGAAAACGTACCTAAGCACCGCCGAATATATACCACAAAGCCGAAAATTAATCTCATCCCTACCACAACTGATTTCACTAATATATCACACGTTTATTGACGATATGTGGATTTAATATAGCTTTACCTCTGCCTTATTCTTCGAGTAGCACAGGCGTGATGTTATGTTTATCACGCGCTATATTTTAGCATATGCTTTGACGCGTTCAAAGGGAGGCTTGTATGTTATTATAGTGAATGATTTCCGTTGGCAGACTTCAGAGATTACTTGCCGTACTTTGTAGGGTTAATAAATAGTAGGTTTCATTAGAGTAGAGAGCAGTGATGGCCCAGTGGTATCGGCCGCGACTTACAAGTTGTAGGTCGTGGGTTCGAACCCAGGCAGGCGCTTTACTTTGTGTAAATTATTTCATCACCACTGCTCTGAAAACGGTGAAGAAAAACATCGTGAGGAAACCGGCATGTCTTAGACCCAAAAATTCGAAGACGTGTGACATCCACCAAACCGCACTAGGCCCGCGTGGTGGATTACGGCCCATCCCCTCTCACAGAGAGGAGGCCTGTGTCCCAGCAGTGAGAACATTAATAGGCTGATGATTTGATGATGTGATGATTATAGTAGGAGGTACGAACATGAGTTTGTGTCAGGAAGTCTGAATTCTAGGCATCAATAATTCAAATTTGAATTGAAGATCAGAAATTTGAATGAGTACAGGGCTTTGAAGGAAGCGAGCGCTCTAGTTTTTAGTATGCGATTGGCACAAAGGCAAAAGGTTGGCGGTGAGGTAATGTGAAATGGTTAAGGTTAAGAAATTTACTACACAGTCTTACGAACCTATCCGAATTTTTAACTGTCTTCTAAAAGGAGGAGGTTCTCAATTCTTTGTGTATTACCTCAGAACTTTATACTAGGTGTACCGATTTTAACTTTACTTAAGATCTGATGAAGAACTTTGGAGATATCCAACAGAACTCTTCAATAAATGACGGCAAATCTCTGGGGACTGCTGCAATCGCATGTATGTTTATTTTTTATACCATTTTTCATATCATAACATCAAGCCGCCATTACGTTCTAAAGAGGTGCGCAGATGTGTAGAGTTGACCCTGGTACATTTTAATTTCACCGGTTCTTTAAAATTCATGATTTTCGGGTAACCTATTCTGGCCACAACAAAAAAGTAAAAAATAACAACTTTTTTACAAAAAAAACAACCGACTGCCAAATAAAACACTACAGAGTGTGTAAATAGATTACTTTATAAATTACTTTTTAGCCTAACGATATCTATTTGACGTCACAGGTAGTCGGTACTTATTTCCACAAAAGAAATAAGAAATTGTGCACTTGACGCAACTCGCTTTACTTTGGTGAATCTTTCTGGGGAGAAGTGCTGACTTGGATTTTGCGGTTTATCGAATTTTACTGACAATTTTCGCGGCATTTTACTAGTGTAGATTTTTGGATACATACTTATATCATTTTACTAGTGTAGATTTTTGGATACATACTTATATCATTTTTGGACAGTGATAAAATTGGTATATTTAGCTAGGTACTCTTTACATAGCTAAAGTGTTACTTTATTTTATCGGACCCCCAGTTTTAGTAACAAAATATTTTAAAATTAATTTGACAAAGTCAAATGCGCATTTCTGTACATTTAATTTGCGTTTAATTTGATACGAGTCGTAATTTTATGTCTCGTCTGTATTTGCTGCCCCACGTGTCGTTTTAAGGTATGTTGTTTGTATGTTAGGTGACATTTTTCAATTACTTTCACCATCCGTTGTTCAGTGGCAGAGAATGCCTAAGGCATTATGTCAGCCTGTGTACCTTTATGTTGCATTTAAAATTTTGAAACTAAAAATTAAGAAGGTACAAAGGTAATGAAGGTATAAAGACATATTCCTACTTTATAACTACGGCAGCGTTGGCCTCGAAGCAACGCCTATAACCTTGTACCGCTTTAAACTACCAATAATAAACCAAGACACTTCAAACAATTAGAATCCCCAACTATTTCAGAGACACATTGCATAATTATTATTCAAATATGGGATCTGTGAGCTTCAAGCCAGATTAAGCCTTATCTGAGGCTAAACTTGAGCACAAAGACGTTGCCTATACAGCCTATAATACCCTGTCACTCATGTCAGCCTATATCGGAATCCTCAGTGGTTCGGATGATAACATATTGTGTGAGGTTAAATGTATTGGGTTTAATATAGTGTCTGTTGTTCAGGGAAATTGATGAAATGGGGACCTAGATGGACAGAAAAAAATGTTTTTAAGGTTTTTGTGGATGAGTCAGAAAAAATTAATAGATACTGAGTAAACAAAACAATGCATAAAATATAAAAATAGTTATCGTCAATCTGCCTTGAACAAGCGTGGTGTTTTATATTCGTGCCTTTTTGTATGAGAAGAGGCCTTTGTCCTCCAATATGTGAGTTACAAGCCGATATTTCATAGACAGGTAAGTTATAATGTAGGCAACAAAAACAAAAGAAAAACAGTATTTTTAAAGTAGGTGCACTGATAGTTCTATAAACATAATTTCAAAGTTCGAACGGTGTCTCGTTGTGAATCCGCGACGATTTACTTTAAAAACAAATGAGTTCGCTTTCGAATTGTGTGCGCTCACTTGAGTGAGGTTCGAAGCGAACTTTACTTTTTTAACTAGAATACATTTCTTCTATTCTATTGCTCTCTCATTTTGTGTTTCACTTGAACATTCAAAATCCTGATAGTTAGCGTTCAAATAGTGCACCTTTCTAGTTATATTTCCTCCGGCAATCAAAGCTTTGTAGTCCCTAACTGCAGTTTAGATAATTATCAAAGTTCCGTTTTAAGCAAAGATGTAACTGTTTCAGTTGAATTCCGGCTAACAAAAGGTAAACACATTTCGTTGAAATTCTGTAGCTCTTCTGTAGAATGAGGAGGTAACCAGGTATACAATTTAGAAACGATCTTGATATTATTATAAGTAGTAAATGATAAGTCTGCCTAGCCTTTGCACAACTATGTTGGGGTCGGCTTCCAGTCTAACCGGATTAAGCTGAGTGCCAGTATTTTACATGGAGCGACTGCCTATCTGTCTCCACAGCCCAATAACTGGCTAACAAGATACCCCTTGGCTGGACTGGTGACAAATATCAGTTTTCTGACTATCCGTTACGATTGTCAAAGATCTTCAAAACAGGCGGGACCAAGGGCTCAACGTGCTTGCCGAGGCATAGAAGAAACTTGCTATGTAAAGATGGTCACCCGTCCACGGACCATCCGACCTTGGTAAGGGTTGCTTAACATTGAAGTTCGACCTGTGTTGTTGTGTGCTGTTATTATTTAGTAAATGGTGATTGGAACGTAAATAAGACTGGTGAAATCTAGATATTCAATTGGCTCACTTCTTCTAGGAATACAGGCGTAATAATGTATGTATTGAATGCCTTGTTTAGCGGTTGCATGTGTCGATTCGACTCTCGGGCAGGGTAAAGTGTTATTGGGTTTTTCTATCTAGAGTTCTCATTAGCATAGTCTGTCAATTGTGCCTAGCTGATGGCAGTAGGATGAACCCCTTTTATATGGGATGGTAAGTCCACTAGGTACTTAGAAACATACAAATCTCGGCATCAAAATCAATCCCGTATATCCATTTAGTTGCAAAGACATGAAACGATATTTACAACATTTGCCCGTCTCTTTGGCAACAAAATTTATGAATTCGCAAATCTAACGGACCTATTATACAAAAGTTATAAAATTAGTTTGCAGTTGACAAAAAATTCTTCATATAATTTTGTTGTTAAAGAGAAAGAGCCTTTTGAAACTGCTAGGTAACTTTATGCTCGCTGAGTCTGCAAGTTTGCTAGTGGATTTCTGTGTGAGAAAGTATCGGATTTTTTTGTGCTTTCGAACGCTCAAACGATATTGCAACTGAGCTACGGCAGCATGAGTAGGTACTATTCACGTATCAATTTGGGTGACATTTTAGCCGATTGCAGTTGAAAGGGAGGGATTATGATTCTGTAAGGGGCCATTTGAGTGTGTAAGACGGTGCATGGAAGAATTCATTGACAAAGTTGTTCCCAAGGGCAGTTTAAAAAAATCTCGGATATTCGAAAGCATGTTGGGAACGATAACATAGTCCAAATGTGGAAAACACCTGGACTAAACGAATGGCAGGAGAGAAATGAATCCTTTATCCAGAAGTGGATGATTTCGGGTTAAAGCTAATGATGATTGAATATGCGTGAATTTCACAAGCTAATCTGCGTGAAATCTACGTCTACGCCACAAGCAACCTATGTTATATGTCCATCTCGTGATCTGGTCTAGAATCTTCCATTCCATTATCCAATTTCACTTTTTAGTTAAAATATACGAGTTCAAAATACAGGCCAAACTAATTTCAACATTTCTTACTGTTCTAAAGAAACTAACTTATGAAACAAAACAAATCTTCTCAGTAGTTGTACTTCACCGATAAATCAGTATACACATCACAGCAGTATAGATAATTAACTCAATAAATGAAAAGATTGAACAATGGAATTCGAGTGTGAAACAATTCGGAGCATTCCGAACCTTCCTTTGTGAAGTATCAGTCAGCATTCCAGACTTAGGGTTCCTTTTAGGGTTCCTTAACAAAATTGGTAAAAAAGAGATTATTAGAAATCATTAGATCTGTAAAAGCACAATTTTATAAATCTCTACATAGTATAAAACTACATAGTATAAAACAAAGTCGCGCCGCTGTCTGTCATAATTAATTTATAAGTTGAATTAGAATGTTTGCAATATTTGTAAGTATGTGAGAACCATGTTCCTATTTATCAAATTAATGAATTTACCTGTTAATGCTTTTAATACTTTATACCTGTACGTAGTATAGTGTGAAGTGCTAATCTGGGTGCATCGTCCTCACATATATGAATTTATGAATGTATGTACTTAAGTAAATATTGTAAAACACTTATTTTTTTAAAAGAGTAACTATGAAGTATCTTGTGCGTTCTTCTCCAAAACAAGCTACTTGTTGTTGTTGTGTTACATATTAATTATTCAGAAAATCAGACTCCTCAATAAAGTAATATTTAGTCAATGATAAAGAATATTGATAGCTCAAAATGATTGGTATTGACATGCGCTACAGAAATGTCCATTAGAACCGTCATGCCCGCGAAGGTTCCTAGCCCGAATAATTTATATGAACACACATTTTACTTTTTGTGGCATTGAAACGCATGCAGCTTGTAAGTAATTAAGATTTTCAGAAAAAAATAGAATCGTTAGTAATTGTTCGCGACGAAGCGTCATCAACCATACTAAATGGTTCATAGAAATTGAAGTTTGTATGTGTAGACATGTCTGCTTACCACGGCGCGCCACCTGATACTAAAATGAATTTTAGAGGCACGTTTATATTTATACTAAAATTTTACCTACATTTTTTGAGATAGTAGTATAATGTTTTTAGTGTTTGTCAGTATGTTATAGGGTTCAATAGTTCACCCTTAACAGAGTAAAATCATTAGAAAGCATACTGATAAGAGTTATCATAGTAAAAAACATAAATTTCTGTCATACGATACGTCTGTGCTCGACGACGGATTAGTTCCGAATGAACCGTGAGAGGGAACCACACGATATATATAGTTTTGGTGGTTTTCGAAAATATTATAGTAATTAAAATCATGTTTTTAAGGGCTTATCCTATGTACTGGACATGAAATCAGTACATAATGATGAAACTATGTGAAGACCACATAGTTTCTGCTATGTAAATAGGAATATTGACTTGATATCTCAAACACCAAATATATGGTTTTAGGTCATTTTAGGGTATATGGGGGACCTAGACCGAGACAGGAAGCCTATATACACCTCATAGTTAGCGTAGTCTTTTATATAAAGCCCATTTACTTGAGATATCAAGTCAGTATATAATAGAAAAACTGCTGCTTGACTGGTTTTGGCAATCGCTTACGGTTTTAGGTGCCCTAAGTACCTAGAAACATATAGGTGTACTGGTAAAAGTACTACCATTGGAAAGCTTGCTAAAAGGGCTTCCAGGCGGTTTCTAGATGGGAAGAATCGCTTGGATAGTCAACGAGATAAGCAGTCGTGAAAAATGTAAACAACGTAAAACGTTGAAATTTGTAGACCCTTCAGGTGGAATAACTCCATGAAGGGAATAGATGTACTCATGGTGTAAGTACTTTCGGATGGCTTGCTGGACTAGCTACCAAGCCATCACTTTGGAGCGAAAATCGCTCAAGTAGTTTAAGTACAATTCCAGAAAATAGGTTTCTGGAAACGTAATTTTTAGTCAGTTTTTGGCATTTCCCGGGACTATACACCCCTGGGAATTCCGAAAATAAGGAATTTTTGGGGACCTCCCGATGGCCCGTTGAACGCACCATCGTGTCGTCCCAATCTTATTAGTGTTTTTATATCTAATTTCTCTGATAGCTGGGCGCAAAGAAAGTGACCGGCTATCAAATTTGTACATATCAAGGCACCTTATGTGCATATGACCTAGATAGACTTACATAAACACTAGAAATGTAAAGTGTGGTCTATTGGCTACCAGAATCCCCATAATAGGCGGTGATTGTCTGGTTAGCCTAAGTAGGAAGTCCTAAAGTCGGTGAAATGACTTAGGAATTTATAGATTCATTACATAAGGGATGATATCCCATAGAAGATTCCCGAAAATAAGCTTTTTCTAGACGTCAACAGACAGCCTGCTATTGGCACCAGCAGGTCAACCCAACCTATAGATATCCTTAGGCTAGGTTAAAAGCTATTAAGGTTTTAACTGGGAAATAAAGGGAATTGTCCTTTTATTTCATGGAAATAGTCTAGGGAAGCTATCAATACCTGGAAATTAGGTATATTGATTAGATACATAGATAGGGGGCGTTACTGTGTTACAGTACGAAGGAATCCAGCTATTGATAGCACCATGGAAGGGGTGCGGTAACCCTATTTACCAAATATGTATAAGGGTTTTTTACATAAATAAAAATTATTTTCGGCGAGAATTTGCGGGGCTCTCAATAATGGCACGATGCGAGGGTATAAAGAACCCCCGGGCCCAAAATAGAATTTGTAGTCATCCAAAGCTAGTCGCTTGTACTTGTCTTAGTAAATAAGAAGTAATTCTTATATAGAATCACGTCTCAGAAATTGTTGAGAGCCCTAGAATCGTGCCGTGTACTGAATAACTTAGTGTTTCATTTAATTCATCAACTTCAACCCTTATGAAGACATCCCTTTTCGATCCTGTCGAGCTGAACCTCGGAACCTGGACACCAGGAGTGCTGATCCAGAAGTAGGCAACCCGGAATCTGGAAATAACTCAAGTACAGCCAACACATCGTTGAATCGTTAGAGTCGATTTGCAACCCTACGTCACTGCTGCAGCTAGGCATCCAAGAACCTTTGTTTTCGTTGATGTGGATGGGGCGTTCAGCGGCAATGGCCAGAAGGTTTACGCCCTTCTTTTCTCGGGGCCAATGAACACGCTACGTCCTGCACATTTAATGGTCCTTGCGAGCCAGATTTTGGAGCCTGGCGTCCCGGCAAAATTCGACGACGGACACATTTAATGGTCCTATCGAGCCGAATTTTGGAGCCTGGAGAGCCCCAGGACGTCGGGAACAGTAGATCCAGAAAAAACAACTGGGTGCCTGCATATTAAGTCGGCTACGTGCAACACAACGTTGACCCGTTCGAGCCGAAATTCGAAGTCTGGAGCGCCCCAGGACGTCAGGAAGAAACAGTGGTGGAATTAATTTTTCGAATTTTGGAGAAATTAATTTCACAAATAAACCAAAAATCGACGTGCACTGCAGGGAACAAGTCCTACGTGCCCTATTTGCCGCTGGATCCAAGAGGTAAAATTCTGGAGACAGTTATTGAAAATACCCTATTTTTTCAATAATTGTAAGAAAATAGAAGAAATTTTCTGTGAGCCGCAAAATGCTGTATGAAGACAGATGCGCATCCTTGAAGCCCCAAGAATAGTTCCTGAAGACTTATCGCTGAAAACTACCCTATGTTATCAGTGATTTGTTCTAGAACTGAACGCTTGTTTATTCAACCAAGAATACTCGTTCAGAAGATTGGATTACGTCTTTGACGCGGAAGAATAGTTCCTGAAGACTTATCGCTGAAAACTACCCTTATGTTTTTAGCGATTTGTTTAAAAAACGAGCGCCCGTCAGAAAAATACAAGACGTGCGTTTAGAAGGCTGATGTGCATCCTTGATGATTGAAGAATAATTCCTGAAGCCTTATGACTGAAAACAACCCCTATGTTTTCAGGAAAATTTTGAAGACTGAATTTTCGTCAGTGAATGGAAGAAACGTACTCTGAAGACTTAGATACGTTTCGGATGTACTGACTATGCGGTTCCTGAAGCACTATCACTGAAAATAACTTTGACGTTTCGGTGATTTATTTGAAGATTGAATTTTCTTCAATCAAGCAAGATACGTGCTCTGAAGATTGATGCACGGCTCTGATGCTTTGGACAAGCAGTTCATGAAGCATCACCACCGAAAAGTAACCTTGACTTTTCGGTGATTTAGAATTTGATTGAATTATAGTCAATCAAATAGAACATACACGTTTATGGGAAAAATAAACTTGTATAGCAAATGCCTGAAGTTTCCTGAAGACTTATCACTGACCGTAAGTTTTTAGTGATTTTTTATTTGAAGATTGAATTATAGTCAATCGAAGTGGAGGTTAACTTCTGGAGATCGTCGGTTTGAACGCTGAAGCCCGGAACTGGGACTTATCTTTGAAAACTAACTTCGAGATTTCAAAAGAAAATATTTCAACAACAATGCCGATAACCAGATCCAAAGGCAAGACGCCGGAGGCATGGACCGTGGAGTTGGATCAGCCAGTTGGCATCAGACATGAGCTGCCGCCGTGTTCACCTTCCACAACCGAAGGGACCGAGCCGTCGGACGAGCAGCGCCATCTAGCGCCTCAAACTGAAAGCACTCCGACGCATCAACCAATAGAAACTGATCAAGCGGTTTCTACCAGAGTAACCAGATTAGAAGGAGCTTCAGACACAACATTGAAACCTTCTCAGAAAGAGAAGATTTCCGAAGAAGACAGACGTACAGCGATGCCGATGACTACCCGGGGTGACGCCCGTATCGAACATAGCCGTCCGCCGTCAACTAGAGTGACTCGGTCACGAAAAAACATAGACAAAGCTCGCGAAGACTTACTCAAAATTAAGTTGGAGCTTGCACAACTGGCACTTCAGAGAGCGGAGGAAGAGGGTTCCGAAGCTGAATACCTGGATGACAGAAACTCGAATGACGAGTACGTGCGTTCATGGCTAGAAGAGGCACCAGAACCTCAGCCTGAGAAGGAGGATAACGTCGTGGAAGGGGGAACCAGAAATTCTATGCATAGACCCCTGACTGCGACCGCCACCAAATCGCAAATAGAAGGTCAGCATCCTAAGGAAAAAGAAGTGCGAAAACCTCCAGTTGCAGCGTCAGCTGAGTGTACAGGAGGTCAGAGGGATAGTCTCCGTCCATTCCTGACGGAGTTGACGTCCGCTATAGCGTCGCTAGCCGACAGAAAAATAGAACAGCGGGACCAATCGAACCCCTCTGCGTCGAAATTCGTCATGACATTGCCGAATTTCAATGGTTCTCATACTGAATGGCTATCATTTCGGGCCATATATGAGACAACTCGAGCGTATTTTACGGACATCGAGAATACAGCGAGGCTGAGGAGAAGCTTACATGGACGTGCAATGGAAACCGTCAGCTCAGAACTCATCGGACATGCCAGGCCCGATGACATCATGAAGGAACTCGAGCTGCAGTTCGGCCGTCCAGACTCCATAGCGCAAGCTGAAACAGATAGATTACGCGGACTGCTGCGCTGCAGTGAGTCACCAAGAGACATCTGCGCGTTTGCAAGTCGCGTAAGAGGTGCTGTAGTCACGCTCCGCGCGTTAAAAAAGGGTCATTACCTTATGAACGCGGAGCTTATGCGATTGTTAACAGAGAAGTTACCCAATTCGCTACGAGCACAATGGTACCGATCATATTCGGAGAAGTACCAATCGGTGCCAGATATTTCATTGTTCAGTAATTTTATATCTGAACAGGCACACTTCTGTAGTCCATTCGCCCCACCCGAAGGCATCGCTTCGGCCGAGGCGAACACCAACAGACGCGTCACACAAAGGACGCATATAGCTACGGACCAACCGGTAGGAAAATGCCGTGTTTGCGACGTGGGACATCACTACGCCACTGGATGTGCACAATTCAGGGGCGTAGCTGTCGAGAAAAGATGGGAGCTAGCGAAAAAACACAATCTATGTTATCGCTGCCTTCAACATCGACGAGGCAACCACACTTGTAAGAGAAAACAGTGTGGCCAAGACGGGTGCAGAGATACGCACCATCGGCTTCTTCATAGGAAGAAGCAACAGCAGAGGGAAGCCAACAAGAAGCCCGATGTTCCTGAATCCCGCAAGGATCCTCAGGAAACGGTGGCCAGTTTCGGGTCACCATCGAGCCAGGCGTACCTCAAGATAGTGCCGGTCCGGGTAATCGGACCGGCGGGAGAGGTAGCAACATACGCTCTCCTAGACGATGGGTCCACCGTTTCGCTGATGGATGAAGACATCGCGAGGCAAGTCGGGGCAGAGGGCCCTGTGGACCCGCTCAAGATCGGTGCGATAGGCAACACCATGCTCACCACCCCATGCTCAAGAAGAGTCAAGGTGACGCTGGTTAGCCCGCAAGAGAGAAGGGTACAATTTAAAGCACGTACTATACCTAAACTCAGCTTGGCAAAACAAACAGTGAGCGATAGGGTTGTCGCACGCTGCAAGCATTTAACCGACTTGAGAAAAGAGTTGATGTACAACAATGGCGTGCCAAAAATACTCGTCGGCCAAGACAACTGGCATTTGTTATTGGCCAGCGAGATTCGCAGAGGTCCAAGACACCAACCAATTGCGTCACTTACAGCGATGGGTTGGACACTACATGGCGCGCACAGTAGTTTACTACGACAACAAGTACATCATGTCAATAGAATAACAACTGATGACAATTTGGATCATCAGTTGCGCGAACATTTCGCCATAGAATCGTTGTGCATAAACCCACAGCGACCCGCCTCTGACCCAGCAAGAAGGGCAGAGGACATTTTGAATCGATCAACTGTCCAATTAGAGAATGGACACATCGAAACCGCCATGCTTTGGCGTAATGAGCATGCTGAGATGCCAGATAGCTTTGAGACAGCTCTGAAGAGGCTCGTCTCAACAGAAAAGAAGCTGGACAAGAACCAGGAATTTCTAAGAAGATACTCAGACCAGATGGACTCGCTAATTGCGAAAGGGTACGCTGAAAGGGCACCCGCAATTAGCACGCCGGGCAAAACTTGGTACCTCCCACACTTCTATGTCTTCAACCCAATGAAGCCAGACAAACTTCGCATCGTACATGACGCTGCCGCCAAATCGAGAGGAATGTCACTGAATGACTTCCTGTTAACTGGGCCCGACCTATTACAGTCGCTGCCAGGCGTAATGATGCGGTTTCGCCGCCACTGCGTCGCAATAACCGGTGACATAGCGGAGATGTTCATGCAAGTGAAGGTGCGGAGCCAAGACCGAGACGCGCTTCGCTACCTGTGGAGGGGAAACCGCAGAGAAGGAGCGCCAGAAGAATATAGAATGACGTCCATCATTTTCGGCGCAGCCAGTTCGCCTTGCACAGCAATTTTTGCAAAGAACTGGAACGCAAACAAATATATAGAGAAGCACCCTGAAGCTGTGGATGCTATACTACGTAGTCATTATATGGATGACTACCTAGATAGTTATAGAACTATCGAGAAGGCGGCAGAAGTCGCTAGTATGGTGCGAAAAATACACCTACAGGCGAGGTTTGAACTCAAGAAATGGGTTTCAAATAGCTCGCAGCTCCTAGAAAAAATGGACCCATCGCATATACAAACTGAGATGGTATCCATTGGAGATATAGATACGTCGGAAAAGATACTCGGCCTCATATGGAGGCCAGGCGAAGACACGCTGGGTTTCAACCTCACACTCGCGCGTCTGCCTGAGGGTATCTTGGACCGAGAGGCGCCCACCAAGCGAGAGGCGCTCAGAATAGTAGCGTCGCTATACGACCCACTCGGACTCGCCTCACCAGTAACCATCAAGGCGAAGCAAATATTGCAAGAAGCATGGCGGCGAGGCGTCGACTGGGATCAGAGGCTAGATGTTGACCTAGCATTACAATGGAAAATTTGGGTACAACATTTACGCCAACTAAAAAACGTTAGCGTACCAAGATGCTATCCTGGATATAGCGACGCTATAGAAATGCAGGTGCATGTGTTCACTGATGCAAGCGAGATGGCATATGCTACCGCTATATACTGGCGGGCCACGACCGTGGAAGGCAAGCACTTAATAAGCCTTGTTATGGCGAAAGCGCGGGTGGCCCCACTGAAACTGCTTTCGATACCGAGACTCGAACTTCAGGCCGCGGTATTGGGAACCCGCGTAGCCGCAGCAGTGATGAGTGAACACGACTGCAAGCCCACGTCAGTAACGTATTGGTCAGATAGCAAGACCGTACTGACCTGGATTAGAAGAGGAGCGAGAGTATACAAACCTTTCGTTGCTCACCGAATAGCTGCTATTGAAGACAATAGCAAAGTCGAAGATTGGCGATGGATACCCACCAAGATGAACATCGCTGATGCAGCAACCCGTGACGTGCCACTGCGGTTCAACTCGGACCACGAGTGGTACTGCGGGCCGAGTTTTTTGTCTCTTGGGCCCGAATTATGGCCCACAGAGAAACCCCCGACTACAAACGACACGGGAGAAGAAAAAACTTTCGTTGTCACAGAAGGGGACAAGAAGAGCTTCATAGAAGCCGTTCCAGAGCCAAGCAGATTCTCCAGATGGGAGCGACTGCTTCGTGCGACCGCCACAGTTCTGCGTTTTATATCTCTTTGCAAAAATAGAACAGAGATAACGTCCTATAAACGGACGAGAAAAAACGCTAAAAAGGACCCAGACTGGCGCAAGAAGCCCGCTGTACCTGCACAGAAGCAGAAGCAGGCATGCAGAGCACCAACCCAGGTCAACAGACAAATCATAGAAGCAGAATTTCTCCAAGAAGCTGAGAAAATACTTGTCCAGGTCGCACAACAACAATCGTTCGCTTCAGAGTTAGCGAATGTTGAAGAAATAAATAAAAATAGCTCGCTGCGACCTTTACAAATTCAGGTCGTCGACGGCGTGCTGCGACTAAGAAGTCGCATAGCAGCTACGCAAGAGGTAGCTGAAGAAGTGATGCGCCCGCCTATATTACATGGCGACCATCACATAACGCAGTTGTACATAGACTGGACACATCGCAGTCTACAACATAGTGGCACCGAACTCACAATTAATGAGGTACGGCAGCACTACTGGGTCGTGAAGATGCGACCAACAGCGAAGAAGGTGATAGCAAGATGCCTGCATTGCCGTATACGCAAGGCACAGCCACCAGTACCTGCGACCGGCGACCACCCGAAAACGCGCCTCGCTCACCAAAAGAGGCCGTTTACATATACCGGGCTCGACTATTTCGGCCCGCTATCCGTCACCGTCGGTCGGCAGCATCAGAAGAGATACGTAGCACTATTTACGTGTCTCACATCAAGGGCGGTGCACCTTGAAATCGCCGCCAGCCTTAGCGCAGACTCCGCCATATTGGCGCTGCGCCGATTCGCCGCACGCAGAGGATGCCCAGCTGAGATACACTCAGACAATGGCACCAACATGCACGGCGCCGACAGAGAGCTGCGAGACGCCTTCAAAACAGAGGCAAGTCGTAGAGGCATCGTATGGCGCTTCATAACGCCATCAGCGCCATTCATGGGAGGCGCCTGGGAGCGCCTAGTTCGTTGTGTAAAAAACACACTATACAATGTACTTACAGAAAAACACCCCACCGAAGAGGTGTTGTCCACACTGATTTGTGAGGCAGAGTACATTGTAAATAGCCGACCATTGACACACGTGTCGGTAGATGGTGATGATGATGAATCCATCACACCGAATCACCTTTTACTCGGTGGGTCAGCCAGACTACCTACACCTGGCACGTTCACCGAGCAAGATATAGACAGCAGGAAAATATGGCGACGATCACAGATCCTCGCTGATATGTTCTGGAGTCGCTGGGTCAGAGAGTACCTGCCGGAGCTCCAAAACCGGCGGGAGCCACATAGTAGTGGGCCCAGATTTAAAGTGGGTGACCCTGTCCTGATAGCCGACGGCCAGCTGCCCCGCAATACGTGGCCGCGAGGCCGCATTGTGGCCGTGTATCCAGGAATCGACGGAGAAATCCGGACCGCTGAGGTACGCACGCTTGGCGGTACCTTGAAGCGTCCGGTGAAGAAACTCGTCCCACTGCCCCAGTAACCAGAGATGCCGGAGCGGCGACCGTCCTCTCGGTGGGCCTGGCCGGCAGCCGAGAAATGCCTTCCGTCGCTCACCGAAGGAATGCAGCGCCGCGCCGACAACACTTCGAGTCGACACAGCGAGTCGACACAGCACTGCACGGCGGGAGATATGTTCGCGACGAAGCGTCATCAACCATACTAAATGGTTCATAGAAATTGAAGTTTGTATGTGTAGACATGTCTGCTTACCACGGCGCGCCACCTGATACTAAAATGAATTTTAGAGGCACGTTTATATTTATACTAAAATTTTACCTACATTTTTTGAGATAGTAGTATAATGTTTTTAGTGTTTGTCAGTATGTTATAGGGTTCAATAGTTCACCCTTAACAGAGTAAAATCATTAGAAAGCATACTGATAAGAGTTATCATAGTAAAAAACATAAATTTCTGTCATACGATACGTCTGTGCTCGACGACGGATTAGTTCCGAATGAACCGTGAGAGGGAACCACACGATATATATAGTTTTGGTGGTTTTCGAAAATATTATAGTAATTAAAATCATGTTTTTAAGGGCTTATCCTATGTACTGGACATGAAATCAGTACATAATGATGAAACTATGTGAAGACCACATAGTTTCTGCTATGTAAATAGGAATATTGACTTGATATCTCAAACACCAAATATATGGTTTTAGGTCATTTTAGGGTATATGGGGGACCTAGACCGAGACAGGAAGCCTATATACACCTCATAGTTAGCGTAGTCTTTTATATAAAGCCCATTTACTTGAGATATCAAGTCAGTATATAATAGAAAAACTGCTGCTTGACTGGTTTTGGCAATCGCTTACGGTTTTAGGTGCCCTAAGTACCTAGAAACATATAGGTGTACTGGTAAAAGTACTACCATTGGAAAGCTTGCTAAAAGGGCTTCCAGGCGGTTTCTAGATGGGAAGAATCGCTTGGATAGTCAACGAGATAAGCAGTCGTGAAAAATGTAAACAACGTAAAACGTTGAAATTTGTAGACCCTTCAGGTGGAATAACTCCATGAAGGGAATAGATGTACTCATGGTGTAAGTACTTTCGGATGGCTTGCTGGACTAGCTACCAAGCCATCACTTTGGAGCGAAAATCGCTCAAGTAGTTTAAGTACAATTCCAGAAAATAGGTTTCTGGAAACGTAATTTTTAGTCAGTTTTTGGCATTTCCCGGGACTATACACCCCTGGGAATTCCGAAAATAAGGAATTTTTGGGGACCTCCCGATGGCCCGTTGAACGCACCATCGTGTCGTCCCAATCTTATTAGTGTTTTTATATCTAATTTCTCTGATAGCTGGGCGCAAAGAAAGTGACCGGCTATCAAATTTGTACATATCAAGGCACCTTATGTGCATATGACCTAGATAGACTTACATAAACACTAGAAATGTAAAGTGTGGTCTATTGGCTACCAGAATCCCCATAATAGGCGGTGATTGTCTGGTTAGCCTAAGTAGGAAGTCCTAAAGTCGGTGAAATGACTTAGGAATTTATAGATTCATTACATAAGGGATGATATCCCATAGAAGATTCCCGAAAATAAGCTTTTTCTAGACGTCAACAGACAGCCTGCTATTGGCACCAGCAGGTCAACCCAACCTATAGATATCCTTAGGCTAGGTTAAAAGCTATTAAGGTTTTAACTGGGAAATAAAGGGAATTGTCCTTTTATTTCATGGAAATAGTCTAGGGAAGCTATCAATACCTGGAAATTAGGTATATTGATTAGATACATAGATAGGGGGCGTTACTGTGTTACAGTACGAAGGAATCCAGCTATTGATAGCACCATGGAAGGGGTGCGGTAACCCTATTTACCAAATATGTATAAGGGTTTTTTACATAAATAAAAATTATTTTCGGCGAGAATTTGCGGGGCTCTCAATAATGGCACGATGCGAGGGTATAAAGAACCCCCGGGGCCAAAATAGAATTTGTAGTCATCCAAAGCTAGTCGCTTGTACTTGTCTTAGTAAATAAGAAGTAATTCTTATATAGAATCACGTCTCAGAAATTGTTGAGAGCCCTAGAATCGTGCCGTGTACTGAATAACTTAGTGTTTCATTTAATTCATCAACTTCAACCCTTATGAAGACATCCCTTTTCGATCCTGTCGAGCTGAACCTCGGAACCTGGACACCAGGAGTGCTGATCCAGAAGTAGGCAACCCGGAATCTGGAAATAACTCAAGTACAGCCAACACATCGTTGAATCGTTAGAGTCGATTTGCAACCCTACGTCACTGCTGCAGCTAGGCATCCAAGAACCTTTGTTTTCGTTGATGTGGATGGGGCGTTCAGCGGCAATGGCCAGAAGGTTTACGCCCTTCTTTTCTCGGGGCCAATGAACACGCTACGTCCTGCACAGTAATGATAATTTTGTGGGCTGTTTAATTTATGATTCTTAGAAAAAAGTCGCATATCATTGTTTGTTTTTAAGTGTAAAATGTAAAATACTTGCTGCCGAAATATGTATTGTTCCGCTTATCACGTACGTGTTTGTTAGACACGTGATAGTTGACAACAATAGAGTGCGTTAGAAAAAGTAACACAAGTATTAACAGCAGGTAAATTTTAAAATAAAACCGCAAGTTAAACTTTTAAGAAACTATAAATGCTATTATAAAAGTACATACTTATAATGGTACAAACTATTTAAATTATTGCATTCTGGTCCTTGATAAGTATGCAAAGTTTCACATTAATCCGATGTTTTGAAGGGGGTGGAAATCAAGTTCAAATATTTCGTTACATAGATTAATACATAACAAGCTAATAAAAGCGTGTTAAAAAGGTACGACTTGCCACGCAACATACAGCCTGCTGACGTGTGTGACTCGAAGCGCGATAAAAGTAGTCCACAAGTATCAGGCATGGCTTACAAATAATAGTACATTACTGCAGAGGCCAGCAAAAGAGGCATTGACGGACGAACGTGTAAATTAAGTCCATCAATGCCTAGTTGTGGCATAGACTTCTATAGTGCTTTTCTCAAATAATGCGCGAAAATTAAAACTAAGTAGTATTTATAACTCATTTTGTCAAATACAATTACTTTTCATAATCAATGACGAACAACAATATTTTTTCCCGCGGTAAAGTGTTTATTTGTTTTTTTTTCAATAAACATCTATCTAGTTGCAACCCAGTTAGAAATTTTAATAAAGCCTTTGATAAGTTACCTTTTTGGTTGCCATATTTTGGAGTAAAATATCGTTCCATTTTTAAATTACACGACAGATATGAGTTTACTCTGTAATTTATTTGGCCGCTAAACCACGACAGATATGGCTTTTCATACAACTTTTGTCAGCCGCTGCTCGCATGTGTGCAAAGACTTCACTAATACGAGACAGGCAATTGCCATTTCCGCCGAAGCATATATAGTGCTTTTCTCAATAGAATGCAGGGAAATAAAATATACTTTTTATATTATACATTTAATTTAATTAATATTATATTTATTAAGTATGTAAATAACAAATCACGACGAATTATCAGATTTGCCGCCAAATTTCTATTTATCATCTTTACCGAAAGGCAAACGCATTTAAAGCTGTACAGCCACGTGTACGCAATTTGTACTGAGCAAAGAGACTTACTTTGGTATGCCAAGAATGATAAAAGAGATCCAATCAAAGAGTATTTAATAACCCCAACACGCCGTTTCATACAACATTGCTGGAGCGTTGTAATGTTCCAAATTCAAAAAACACTCCTGCAATAGATTTGATTTTATTAAGGTTATTTACTTTAGGCTTAGTTCAACTGTAATTTTCATTTAATTGTATATTTTTGTGTTATTTAAGTATTGTATACACTTTGGCGCTTTTGCGCTTTGGTTTTTTTATATTATATTTTTAAACAATATTTTTTATTTTTATTTGGTTTTAGCTAAGTAAACTTAATGCTCAAACAAATAGCATTTCTTTTGAGTGTATATTTTTATTGTTAAAGTTATTTAAGTATTTTATACACTTTTGGCCTTATTGCCCGACTGCTGAACGTGGGCAATGTGTATATCAGTCTATGTATGTTTGTTAGTTTCTTTGTCCGTAAATTCGATACTTCGCGTGTTCTTTTTTCGAAAAATAATGACAATATTTCCATGCATGTTTAAGGAAAAACAGTTAAGGCACAGGCTGTTAAGTGACTGAAGCATTTCAATCCAGTCCTTTGCTCTCGTGACGTAAGATTTATTTAATTTAGGTACCTTTTAAACGATATAAATGAATGTTTTACTCCATATTTATTTAATTTACATAAGTAAGGCCTATCACCGAGCATGATAAAACAATTTAAGTAAACGTAAAGTAAAATCTGGACGAAATTTTATTAAAATGAGAAAAAAATATCACAAATAAAGGATATTTTTGTAGATGCTTTCTTTATAACTAATTCGTTCAAGTTTCCAAAAATGAAACCATAAAAATGTATTTAGTTAAATTCAAATAAAAAAGAAATCATGATGCAAAGCATTTATTTATTTACTTAAACATGTCATCTTAGAATTATTTATTTACATAGATAGGTACAAATATACACAGCTAGTTTAATAGCTTAAAACTATCTATGTACAAAGATAAAACTATATACAATGTATTAATTAGCTATGACTACATACATATAAATTTAAATCAAAAATAGCTATCTGACAAAGCCTAAAGTTCTTACGTTTATAAATATAAATACTAAGTACTAAAAATATTTATCATAAACTGGACGTTGTTTAGCGACAGATTATCAGATGCTTGACTTACATATTCTATAGAAAATTTGAATTAATAATCTGCTTATCAAATGTTACAGCTTAGAGATTTTTTTTATAAAAAAAAACCCGAATGCTTATGGCGCCCAATATTCACCATTTTTGTTTTCCAATTAAAATGTAGCCAGTGACACTCCCAAGGTTAATAAGAATCGATTGACGTAAGAATCATCAAAATCGACGCGTTTATAGGAACAAACAAACATACATAGACTGATATATACATTGCCCTCGTTCAGCAGTCGGGCAATAAGGCCAAAAGTGTATAAAATACTTAAAATAATTTTTACAATAAACATATACACTCAAAAGAAATACTAACCCAAATAAAAAAAAAAATATTGTTTAAAAATATAATATAAAAAAACCAAAGCGCAAAAGCGCCAAAGTGTTTACAATACTTAAATAACACAAAAATATACAACTAAATGAAAAATTACAGTTGAACTAAACCTAAAGTAACTAAACCTTAATAAAAATCACAAACTCTTTAATACAAAGTGAATAAAATACTTAATTTACTATGACTATATAAATATTCACTAAAATCAAAAATTTATAAAGTACTTAATTAACTATTAACTACATAAATATAAACCACATCAAAAATTACTATCTTACTAAAGCTAAAGTTGTTATTAAACTAAACCTGCATCACCAAGAAGATAGTTTCAGAAACACAAAATAAAAATCACTTTTCCGGTCTTGAGTTCTCATACTCCCTCGGGTTTGCCACCACTCCCCGCAGCTGCACCAGCGTAGCCCATGTCTTGACTTGTATGCCGCTTCGACGTGGTGGCCGCATGCGGAATTCCCCATACAAAGCCACGAATGCGTATACTACGTACAAAACGTAGGTAATTTCTTTGGGCATACCGGGAGCGGGTGTCGTGAGTCTATAAAATATATTATCGTCACTCTCATTTTCTTTGATGATTCTTATGACAGCTTGAATAAAGTCGCCATCAAGCGACTGCGTGAAATGGTTTCTGTCGCCGGACACATACTCCCTTCTTATATTGTCTAAATTTATCAATATGTTTTTATGTTTTTTGACCTCTTCTTCATACTGTTTCTCAAAATTTCTCCACTTTGTCAACGCTGCACTGTCCTGGAACTCCAGGAAATCCCCTTTCCACTGCTCTGTTTTGTCCCTGAGCTCCCGTATATACTCAGGGACATATCGCAGCTGAACATGTTGTAGGTCGGCGTCCGGAAATTCGCGAGTTAGATCACTAGCGAAAAAACCGAAAGCCACGCCTTCTTTAGAGTCATGGATAATTCTTAAACACTCCATTGTAACTTGGTAATAAACTGCAACTTGCAACTTGGAAACAACGTGATCACTTTGGAGGTTAGCAAAAGACTGCTTAAAGCGACAAGGGTTGTCCTGTTTTTATGCACCACGAGTGGTGGTAATGATAACTTTGACAGCTGACGGGGATTTAGGTAAACAATACGGATTCATCGAAATATGATTAGATAACGATCGTAGGCCGGCACATTTTACTTTTGTACAATTACCTATTGTGATTTAGTAAGTGGTATGTTATTTTGTTATTGTCCAATACTAAGAAAACAATTATTAGTGCTAAGTCGGCGGTAGGTCAGTTGTCAAGTATTTTAAATAGCTCACGTATACAATCTCTGATAAGATGAACAGTGGTAAAGAACCGAAGACCTTTTATATTCTCAATAGAGTTTATGGCACTAGGTATGGTTACGAACTAATTCCATATATTTTATTATGGGCAGAATATCGAGGATTTCGCATAAATTACACATTTATGAGAATACTAGTTGCCACTCGCGGCTCCTCCCACGCTAAATTATACCCTATGTGTTATTCTAAAAGTAAAGTTTCATAAAAATCCGTTAAGTAGTTTATGAGTGACAAACATCCATACTCACAAACTTTCATATTCATAACGTTTTAGTAGGAAATTAATGTAATTTGAAGGTAAGGTTAATTTTATTTTATTTGGATTCATATTTAAGAGTCGCCACCTATTTTTTTAAATAAGTCTACGAATATTAAATTAAGATAACTATTCAAAACTTTTTATATAAAAAGTTGTAACACACGTTTTTGAGTAAGCACGAAACACAAGGTTTTAAAATTGCTCTGTAACTTACTGTAAAAATATGAAAAAAAATCGTTAGTACTGAGCATATAGTTTACTAGTAAGCCAATGATTTTTATTTAACACTTTATCAATTACTAGCGACCCGCCCCGGCTTCGCACGGGTGCAATGCTGTACCACAGAATGTCTTGATATACAACGTTCACAGCTGTTTGGTCATTAGACAATACAAGCATGTTTTCTTTAGAGGTTACTCTTGAAAGAGCGACATATAATTGGCCATGTGAAAAAATCAACGCTCACATCTAAGCCTGCAACGTTAGAAGTTTCAACCTGCAATAATGGTCATTGCAAAAGATATCTTTACCGGAAATTGTAGGCGTTTAAATTGGAAAGGTAAATCCGATGGTATCAGAGGAATTCGGTGAATCAATAAATCTTCTCCGGTACCACATCCGGTGAGCATTGTGCACTCTATTATGAAAGTTTTTAGTGATTTTACCAGCAAACGCGTGCTATTGCAAAGTTTAGATGGATTCAGGTTTCTTAGTAAAATAACAGGACAACCTACTTTCAACACCATTGTATGAGGAGGGCGTCCAGACGGGTTCAAAGAATTAAGAAATTCTGTAGGAAAATGAACAGCTTCTTCCAAATCGAGAACAGTATCGACCGAGTAGTATATTTGCGTCGGCGCATCAATCTTTGAAAGAATCAAGTTGTGTTGCAGTAAAAAATATTTTTCTCTAATGCACGTTTGTCATTATTTTCGAAAAAAAACCGGCCAAGTGCAAGTCGGACTCGCGTGCTGGGGTTATTAAGTACTCTGTGATTGGATCTCTTTTATCATTCTCGGCATACCAAAGAAAGTCTCTTAGCTTAGTACAAATTGCGTTCACGTGGCTGTATAGCCATAAATGCGTTTTGGTGGCAAAGCTGGAAAATAAATGACTACATAGAATAAAATAAATCAAAATATCACATTGCAACCTTATTCCGAAACAGAATCTCAACCACTGGCCACTTAAAACTAAATCAATAACATTTTCGACTAATGATCAATACTAATAAATATCTTCGAAAATATTCATTTAAATGGTATGCTGTAAAGAGCCATATTGATCTATAATAAATGCACTATGTATTTAAGGTACTAAATTGGATAAGGATTAATGCTGTATTGCTTAAAATCGCTTTGTAAATAAGCCATTATTTCTCGTAAAAAGTAAAGGTTAAAATATGGTTATTGTGGGTTAACCCTAAATGAAAGACATATATATACCATGGCGGACTTTTTTGTAGACCTTTTTAAGGTGTACAATACTGTAGTACATTATTTAGATCCATCTCGTAGGGTTCAACCAGCGTTTGCAATGTAAGCGCAAAAAATGTGTTTATTTACGACATGACATTGGAAACCTCTAAAATTGACAGTTTTTCTCTACTATGTTATGCATGTCTATTAAAAAAATCCGCATCAAAAACCGTTGCGTAGTTTTAAAGTTCTAAGCATATATAGGGACAGACAGACAGCGGAGCGACTTTGTTTTATACTATGTAGTGATGATGTAGCTCATAAGGGAAAAACTCAATTCAATCATGTGCAAAACTGTTGACTACGCGTAAGGATAAGTTGAAATTAAATTAAAAAAAATATGTGATTACCTAATTTTTTATTCAGTACTTATACAATTGTTATAAATTGTCTAAATAAAACCTTATAAACCGATGCGCTTGCACACTAAAACATCATATTATAACTATGCATAAACAATTATCATAAATATCTAGTGGTAAATGAGAAATCTGCGCTAAAAAATATGTATTTTCTGTTTTAAGTTCGCAAAATAAGGAGAAAAATACGAAATATTGAATCGAGGCCACTTCAGCATGTTTTTTTTTGTCAAAATTCGGCGAAAATTAAGGCACCAAGTAAATTATAATCTAAAAAAAATATATTTTTCAAATTCTATTTACGAAGCCTAAGTTTTTAAGTTTCATCTCAAAGTTACAGGCTGCTGTTAGAGTGGGAGCGTTAAGTGGATTATAATTTGGTCGATTAATTCCGATTTCCACCACTTGGTTGGCCACCACTGGGGGACAGTGAAACAAATTTTAAAAATTATTCTCGCTATCCACCACTGGGGAAACAGCGTCGCAACTTTCTAAATTATTTCCTATATTAATTATTTATACAAGTAGATGTTAAACATGTATGAGCATTCATACCCAAAGTACCAGGGGATCAGAATCATAAGAAAGTATTTGCGGGGCTAGAATAATGAGCAGTAAACTCACAAACTATCAGAAGAAGTAAAATTTCATCACCCGTTTTATACATTTAAGCTCAAAAGGATGGACTGATGTCCTCAGTACCTGAACCTATCTTTGGCTATTGTTTTACAGCCCCTTTGTTATTTTACTGTAGCCAACCCAGCCAGATATCGTACTGGTTTTGTAAATGTTCTAATCCTCAGTAACACCGACCACCTAAGGGTCGAACTCAGGTGCAAATAAGTTTATAATCGCTTTTTTTATTTGTAGTAGGAACAAATGTTCGATATTGGCTTTCATCCTCTTTTGTGCTATAAGCCATTATTTATTGCCAAATTTCATAATTTAAGGTTTTTGGTTCCCTTGCGAGTGTCAAATGTGTTCATATGCAGCATGAACAGACGTATCTTTTGAATACGTTGATTTAAAAGTTTGTTTTTCACTTGACACCTCTATGCGTTCTTGGAAAAGGATCTTGATAGACGGACAGACAGACAACGAAGTGATACTATGAACCAAAACCTAAAAACTAATAAGTTCGTTTTCGAATTGTGATGCGCTTGAGTGAGGTTAGTAGTGAACTTTAAAGATAACTTTCTGGCAGGTACGACTTATGACTTGAAACATTGCGACATTGGCAATGCAGCTGAAGGAATTATAAATAGTAACTTCATTTGCATCACCTGTTTGCATAGCATTTTGGCAAAAGGCGCATACAAAAGTTTAGAATTATTTATCCATATGTAATTACGGATTCGTTAACGACATGTTTTATTTTTTCCTAGTACAAACTTCACTCTCTCGCAAAGGACTTACCACGTGTTGTAACATAGTTTTAAGTAGATTTCAAGTCAATATTTGTGGAGAGAAAGTAATATTTCTTTATTATTATCTCCTTTATTAAACAATATTTCTTATTAATTACTTAAATATATTTATAAATCAAGCATAAAACAAAAACATTAAGAAAACATTCCTTTATTATATTTGACATCCTATGAATTATTTCATTAATTTATTTTAGTTTTATTTTGACACTATTTCATTCAATTTTATGACATTTTTTTATTTTATCATTTCGATTTGTTTGTGACATCATATGATTCAATAAGGATGACGTTCAGTATATTGTGTATTTGTTCTAATTTTTATTTATCTAATATTTTACTATTTTGACATTTCTTTAACTTTTATTAATTTCGATTTTTTTATGAAATTTCATAAATTCAATATTTCTGATTTTATTAATTTTACTTCTTTTGTCAATTTTTTTATGACATTTAATGAAGATGATGAGCTGACATTGCTATATTTTATTGTTAACCTCATACTAGTACGCCCCGTCAGGCAAAACATGTTTGTAAGCGCTAAATCACAATTGAATATCCTGCATGCCTGTTTTGTGTAAACACATGTTTTGAAAAATAAATCAACTTTATCTTTAAAAAATCTTATAAATAATAGAGGCCCACCGGTATTGAGAACAGAATCCAAGCTACCGGCCATTTACTATTATAATTTTACGTTTACCATTTACAACAATGAACTACTTACCGACGAATTAATACTCATTGTTCTTTCCAAAATAGAACACACCTCTCCCTAATAACATTATAATGGGTTCTTATCTTTCACTAAGCATTATCTCCTGACCTCAGAGTCCAAACTTGTATTGTTACTAACGACCAGTTTTTTTACCTGCGACCGTTTGGACATCGTCAATATCATTGTCTTATTGCGAAAAGGAGATGGAGCTAACGATTACGTATAGCGCCATCGCCTTTTCGTAATACGCCCCATCCCAGCTTGTAAACTCATGACTTTTTTGTTACGAGTATTTTCTGCAGTCGCAAATTAGCCACTACAGTGTTCACATCTCAACTTTGTTTATCGTAGTACGCTAGTAAACGTTATAAACGATCATGGAGTCTTCAGTAGCTGATATATCTGAATTGAAAGTTGAACAAAACTTCATGCAATACCAGAGAAATCAAATCGGAATTCTATTTCCAAATGTCTGTATTCCAGACAAGTTGACACCCTTCGGAGGAGAAACTGACGAAGAGCACGAGAGAAAAACGAGAAGAAAACTCGAAGCAGAAATAACGGAAGCTGAACTCGAAGATGTTGATCTAAAATATATCCCTGAGTATATTCGGGAGCTCAAGAATAAAACAGACTATTGGCAGAAGGAATACCAGCACTGGAACGACTTGATATCTAAGAAAAACTGGATGAAATACGAGAAAGAACTGAACAACAAGATCATCAAACTCAAGACAGTAATAAAGAATTTGGACAAAGAGTTGGATACATATAAACACTTGAAATCGATTAAAGACATACATCTTTCGCGTTCGCTCGATCGAAAACGTGTTCAAACATTGGTTGACTATATCAAAAAGAACGAAAGCAACGATGAAGTACTTAAAGACATGATTAAATCTGCTGTTTCTAGTTTTCGATTTGTGGAAACCGCATATGTCAAATTCGCAATATATGCAAGGTATGGAGAGTATAGATCCCGGCCATCAAGCTAAGAAAGAAGAATAACCAATCAATGTAACCGGACGCAGTTGAATAACAGTGTTTTACATGGAGCAAGTGAACCTAGTGACTGGGTAACGGTACCCCTTGTAATTAAGTTTTTATGTTACAATACTTGTATTAGATTCTAATGTAGGTTAAGTTGTAAATATGATATTTTTAGGCCAAGTTAGTTAGTAGTTTTGGATTTAAGAGTATGTGTATGTAGTTATAGTATTTTATAAACTGCATATATTTTATCTATGTAAATAAATATGTCATATTGTTTATTAATAAATAAAAACCAAGATTTTGTAAAATTTATGAATTTTTTGATTTAGTTTGCCTATACACAAAATATAACAATGTTTAAAAAATCTTAAGATTGATACTTAATAATAATCTTGCAAGCCTTATTCATAAACACACCATACACACACAAACACAATGTGTAAACTAAGTTATAATCAGTATATTATGTTTAGGGTAACTTTACCTACTTTGAAATATTAATTCAAAGCGAATCTAGAGTTTATATCTGCCACACATAAATACCCAATCACAACAAAACACACAGTAGTTTTTGCCTAAAACTTATTTTCATTTCATTCTTACTTAACTTGATTTCATAAAAACGATCCCTTTTCAAATTTGGGCTACAGATGCACGTTTATTAAACTATGCTTCTCTTTTTATATTTATCAAAGAAACAAAGGTTTCAATAAAGGTTACATTTTAATAGTTAAAACAAGAATGGCACTTACTGTCATAGATTTTAAACACTCATATAATTTCAAACTTTAAACGAGATAGATATAATGATACGAAGTGATAATGTAATTTTCCATCAGTAAAAGTATTCTCATTATCGGATCAGAGTACCTCTTACAAACATATAAAACAAACAAACAGTTTTACATTTCTGTATTTGTTTAAGCATCGTGAAATCTGGACTTATAACTATAGCTTCTGCCCGCGGCTTTGCCCGCGTTATAAGTGTTTTATTATCCCAAGGGAACACACTACCGGAATAAAACTTTACTGTTTTTCCCAGGGTCTCAAACGCCAGTTCAGCCATTTAGTCGTGAAAAGGTACCAAACAGAGTTAGTTTCGCACTTATAATATTAGTTTGGATATAAGTTTGAAATAGCCAACTCGCCTTGAGGTAGCGTGGTGATTAATGCTCGTGCGTTCTCTGTATGAGAAGAGCCCTTTGCGCTGCAGTGCGACAAAATCAGGCTGGTATTATTATTAGTTTATAATTAAAAGAACTTCCTGAATATAGAGTTGGCAAGTTAATTTTGTGAATTTTTCGCATTACAAAATCATTAAGCTTGTATTCTTCAAAAGGATGGACTGATGTCCTCAGTACCTGAACCTATCTTTGTCTATTGTTTTACAGCCCTTTTGTTATTTTATTGTAGCCAACCCAGCCAGATATCGTACTGGTTTTGTAAATGTTCTAATCCTCAGTAACACCAACCACCCAAGGGTCGAACTCAGGTGCAAATAAGTTTATAATCGCGTTTTTTATTTGTAGCAAGAACAAATGTTCGATTATTGGATTTCATCCTCTTTTGTGCCAGCCATTGTTTTTTGCCAAATATCATAATTTTAGGTTTTTGGTTCCCTTGCGAGTGTCAAATGTGTTCATATGCGGCATGAACAGACGTATCTTTTGAATGCGTTGATTTAAAAGTTTGTTTTTCACTTGACACCTTCACGCGTTCTTGGAAAAGGATCTTGATAGACGGACAGACAGACAACGAAGTGATACTATGAACCAAAACCTAAAAACGAATAAGTTCGTTTTCGAATTGTGATGCGCTTGAGTGAGGTTAGTAGTGAACTTTACAGATAACTTTCTGGCAGGTACGACTTATGACTTGAAACATTGCGACATTGGCAATACAGCTGAAGGATTTATAAATATAACTTCATCTGCATTCTTATTAATTACTTAAATATATTTATAAATCACGCATAAAACAAAAGCATTAAGAAAACATTCATTTATTATATTTGACATCACTATGAATTATTTCATTAATTTATTTTACTTTTATTCTGACACTATTTCATTCGATTTTATGACATTTGTTTATTTTATCATTTCGATTTGTTTGTGACATCTTATGATTCAATAAGGATGACATTCAGTATATTGTGTATTTGTTATAATTTTTATTCATCTAATATTTTACTATTTTGACATTTCTTTAACTTTTATTAATGTAGATTTTTTTAATGAAATTTCATAAATTAAATATTTCAGATTTTATTAATTTTACTTCTTCTGACAATTTTTATGACATTTAATTAAGATGATCAGCTGACATTGCTATATTTTATTGTAAACCTCATACTTGTGCGCCCCGTCAGGCAAAACATGTTTGTAAGCGCTAAATCACAATTGAATATCGTGCATGCCTGTTTTGTGTAAACACATGTTTTGAAAAATAAATCAACTTTATCTTTAAAAAAACTTATAAATAATAGAGGCCCACCGGTATTGAGAACAGAATCCAAGCTACCGGCCATTTACTATTATAATTTTACGTTTACCATTTAAAACAATGAACTACTTACCGACGAATCAATACTCATTGTTCTTTCCAAAATACCATCATGTCATCGCATCGGTGACTTTTAAAAAATATCCTTAGTGCATTTAGACGGACAATTTGGTCATTCCACTCGGCCATGATATGGTCTAGAACACCGTCAAAAGTAGAATGATTGTACCCCAGTCTTTTGAATACTTTCAGTTTTAACGACAACCAGAGTAATAGTTGGAAGCAAAATGTTAAAAGCGAAAAGGAAGATTTTATCTTCTCCATACTTTCCCATTACGAAGAACTCTCTGGAATACGACATACTTTCTCCACGAGCCACATAATAATAAAATAAATAAAATAAAATAAAAATAAAAATAGCCTTTATTCCCTGAAACCTGTTTACAACACTTTTATTATAAATTAAATCTTAAATCTAGCTTATGTTAACTATTCATTACTAACTAATCGATATTAAATCTTATCTTAACTACTATCAGCTACCAGATCAGGTTGTCTTTCGACATAGGCCTCCTCTAATTCCCTCCACTTGTTTCGGTCTTTTGCTGTTTTTCGCCAATCCTTTGGTAAATCGTCCCGAGCCACATAATACTTACGTATTAAACTCTCGAACTAACCTTCTTCTCTCATGTCCCCAGGTGATACCAGCTATGTTCCACACGACGAGCAGCTGGCTGACGCTGGCACTGGCAGTGCAACGATATATTTACGTATGCCACGCACCGGTGGCTCGGACTTGGTGAGTGATTAAGACGACGGGCATACAGCTTACCCTAGCGGGTTTTGTGACTAAGGCAGTAAACATAAACATGTCTCAGAAATAGTTGATGTCTTTTTGTCTGATATTTGTCCTAAAAAATATATCTTAGAATGTGCCAAAGCAAAACATAGGCGACATCAGATGTCAAGAGCAAGTCATAATGGGTATTTATCTGCCCTTTTCCGAACCCTGTATGCTAAGAACAATAAAACAAAAAAACACTATAAATATTTTTCATCGACTCCGATCTGTTACTAAAAAAAACTCTTTTGTATAATTCTAGTAACGCCATCCGTCCCGGGTACAAAACTAAAATCGGGTCGAAATAATTGTCAATATCAGCTTTTATTCACGGCTTTGTTGCCGGTACATATCTCACAAAAACTTTGCAAGTAAAAAGTAGCTTATGTCTTTCAGAGATAGTCCTTCCAGCAGTCAAATAATTGTCGTTAAAGGACCGCTTCTTGTAAAGATTGCCACACACAAACAAAAAAGAAATTGTCAACAACAAATATCCGAAATATTCAACACAATGTATGATTCCCTACCATTTCACACAAACCTACCAAATATTCGTCCTTGCGCACAACACGATCGCTTCCTCCTATTCGCCCTTGACGATTTTGAATTATTAATGTCTCGTCTCTCGATACAAAGTAATGTTTCTGCTCCCTATTATAATCAAACCAACTATTTATTAACCCAACAAAGCAAGGCAAGTAATCTCTGATGTCAGCCATTCGGAAATCATTCAGTATAATAACATACAAGCCTCCCTTTGAACGCGTCAAAGCATATGCTAAAATATAACGCGTTATAAACATAATATCACGCTTGTATTCATCGAGGGATTAGGCAGAGGTACACCTTCAGTTAATCCACATATCGCCAGTAAACCTGTGACATATTTGTAAAATCTGTCGTGCTATGGATGGGATTAGTATTCGGCTTTGTGGTATATATTTGGCGGTGCTCAGCTTTTTGGCTTAAGGTTACACTAGTCGAAAATTCTTCCATACAAACGTAGTCTAGGGATTATTCCATTGTTTGACGATGAACGTTCAAAATAAAAATTGATATGAATTTGTCTCATCATTATCTAGCCCTGTATGGAAGGAAAAAAGTAAAAAAAAATATATTTGAATGTTATGAGCGTCGCAAGTTCCACATTTTTACACTAATTTAACGTATTTTTGGGCGCCAATAAATACCTCAAGAAGACGGAAAATTGCAGAACGGCTTCCATAAAGGGATAGATTTGTAGTTCAATAATGCAAATAATTTTATTTTGAACAGATAGTTTTAGTCGTTTTTTCATTATATCTAGACTGCCAAAGGTCTGTTTATAAAATTTCGCGCGCTCGGTTTCATCCTAAATCATTATCTATTTCGCTACAAATTTGCAAAAGTGTGTTTTCGTACGCGAACTAGCTTCCTATTGCTCATCACAGCATCTATCTCTTCCGCACGTGTTGTCGGTTGATAAGTTAATAGAGTGCCTTTCCGAAAAGGTCAGGATCACCCTGGTGGAATCTTTGGTGTTATCGCAGTTTAATTACTGCGATACGGTGTATGGACCGAGATTGTTCGCCAAGACGTCCCACGCCATTCAGCGAGTTCAAAACGCCTGTGCGCGGTTCTGTTTCGCTATACCTAAACGAGCGCGTATCACACCGTATCTGAACGAAAAACGAATATTAAAAATGGCTGGACGAAGGGAATTGCACCTGGCATGCCTTGTGCAAAAAGTTATAAGGATAGGAGGACCAGGATACCTTCTCGACAAAGTGGCCTTTGACCAGCGGAACCGACCACTCGTAGGCATTTGCTTAACAGGTTGGTTGTCTGCCAGCACAAAACGGCCTCTTATAGAGGTAGTTTTAAATACAGTGCGGCTAAAATATGGAATGATCTGCCTCCACCACTTAGACAGAGCATGTCTCAGTCAGCTTTCAGGGCGAGAGTTAAGACATTAATACTTCGCAAGCAAATCTCAAATGCTTAAGGTACTGCTATCTCTGTCCTAACATACACTATGTCTCATTCGGCAGGGCTACAAACGATATTCAGTATTTAATCGTAATAGTATGCGTAATTAATTTTAATAAATTTATTATTTTTTTTAATGAATCAACCTTTTTGGTATTTTTAATGGATTATTTATTTTTTGGTATTTTAATGAATTATTATTTAATGAATTATTATTTTTTGTAATTTTAATGGATTATTATTTTTGGTATTTTAATTAATTGGAATTTAATTGATGTAATAGATTATTGTATATGTTGTTATAATTGTGGGTATGTATAATTTAGTATTTATTAGGGGTGGGTCTGGATGTTTATTAAGTGATTTATTATGATAAGTGCTGTAAGAACGGGGGTGGGCTGAAAATCAGCGTTGACCTGCGTAGTATCCATTCTGCGCACTGGTCGGCATCGGCTGAGCCCGCTCCTTTTGCCATATTGAAAATACTGGGCCTTGAAACTATCTTGTGTTTTGTTTATGCTGCAACATATTTTCTTAGTGGCAATAAATGTTTTCTTTCTTTCTTCTTTCTTTCTTTCGTATATAAAATGCATGTTAACCCCGCGCAATAAATAGTTCGTGCCGTCGACTAGTGTACCCTTAAATATTAACGCTTCAACGCCTCTTGAAATCCTTTAACGCATTTAACGTCTGATAAATTGTTTACATTTAAGGTGTGTACTACACGAATGCGAGGTACGTAAAGGGATCTTACTTCCGTGTTCGTACTTGTACCTATTATACGTTTCCATGACAGATAACTCAAATTCTTATTAAATTATCGCAAATTAACTAAAGAGGGCGAATTATTCTCGTCTTACTCTTATTTATTTATATTTGTAATTAATTAAGGTGTACAATAAAAAGTTTAAGTTAGTTAATATTAGTAGACATGTGTCATCCACCAACCCGCGGCCCGCGTGGTGGATTGCTGCCCATTCCCTCTCATAGAGAAGAAGCCTGTGTCCCAGCAGTGGGAACAGTAAAAAGGCTGATGCTGACAATATTAATTTTTATCTATCTACCAGTTCTTTAGAGATTGCAAAAATAAAATCTATCTCAAACCTCAATATGAGGTTAAATGAGATTTAAGAAGGGTTTAACTGTAGCTCAAATCATTTCTTCAAAAAACAAGTTAGACGTGCAACGGTTTGTTAAAGTTTGTACAGGAAAATCTAATTTCCTGTTGTTATCGGTTCTGTTTTATGTCCGTAATCCACCCTAACGAAATTCCGTGGCACAGCTTACAAATTAATAACCAGGAAGTTGTCCAAAATGCCATTGTTATCTTGGAGGTCGCATGGTCTTCAAAGCATCCACTTTTAAATAAAAGTCTTCCCTTTGAACCGTGTCTAAGTATTTATTATTATACTTACATTTAATATGAGTCAAAAAAAATATTCACGGGTTCAGATTACCGAGATAAAAAAAATATCTATGGCCTAATCCTGACCATGGGTACCATACCACCATGCCATGCCCATGGGCCCATGTTCCAAATTTGATCCTAATCGATTTAGCCGTTGCTTGATGCGTGATTCACTAACGAACATTTAGACATACAGATTTTACGATCCATACTTATATTTATAAATGCGAAAGTAAGTCTATCTGACTGTCTATTTGTTACCTATTCACCTCTTAACGGATTTGGATGAAACTTAGTACACTTTTGATTTTCGACTTTCACGAGACCAAAGCCGCTGGTAGTAGCTAATTTATATTATTAATGGGATAGTATGAGCTCGCTTCAGTTTTCATTTAGCCGAAATTCGGATAGCCACAAAAAATCACCCTGTTTTATAATCGACTTTACCTGCATTCCTTGACAACCCTAAGCGAGGTTGTATGTCAAACATATTGGTGTATACTTAGCAATTAGTATATAGCGGAATGCTGGGAATGTTCGCCGGACGTGGTAGATAGTCTGATAGAATTTCACGCCTGTGTTTGCTGGAGGGGTAGGCACAGGTTAAGGTATAAAGTACGCGTACATTTTGCCAGTTATGTACTCGTATGTTAGGTCTCCTTCCATCCAATAATGGCATATTTAGTAGTATAGCTCGACTCGCAGCTTTACTTGCAAAGTATTTGTGGTGTAACTTTAAACGATAGATTGAGGAATGAGGTAATAAGGCAACGTTGTCGTTTAAAAAAAGATGTAGTGACTAAAATTGAAAAGAGTATGTTAAGATGGTTTGGCCATGTTGAGAGGATGATTGAAAGGCGACTAACGAAAGGTATTTACAAAGCAGACTCGAATGGAAACACCGGGAGGGGACACCCTAGAAAGACATACATAGATCTTATAGGTTTCTTCAGAAAGGCCAGATGCGCAGTACTCATAACCAGCGTGTGTGTATGACTAGATGTATGAATGTGAGTGAAGCAAAAGAAGTATGTAAGGATCGTAGCATGTGGCGTTCTGTAGTTTCTGCCTACCCCCATGGGAAAAAGGCGGGAGTTTATGTATGTATGTATAATGTTATTATCTTCAACCACAAATTGCTGCTAAAGAACATGATTAAGATAATGATCTGCCGGTTTATTTAATTTAAACTAGTTTCTGCCAGCAGTTCCGACCGCGTGAAAATTGTTTTAGTATCCCAAGGGTACATTATACCACAATAAAAAGTAGCCTATATGCTATACAAGTCAATAATCTGTCTCTGTGCCAAATTTTATCCAGATCCTTTTAGCCATTCTGGCGTGATTGAGTAACAAACATACATGCACATCCATCCAAACTTTAATTTTTTTTTGTTTTTAGATATTTTTAAAGTTTTCGGTGAAATTGGTTATTAAAAATGTACACTTCAAATAGATAATAATGATTCAAAATAAAACAAACCTCACTATTGATCGACAGGAACTATTTCTGGTTAGACTGGAAGTCGCCCCAACATTCATCTATGAGATGAGACCACTCATGTGATGACTCCGAATCTCTTACCGGTATAAGCTGATCTTTCATCGTATAGGAATATTGTGTAATGACAGGTCATCGTAAACTGGAAGTGTTTGAAGTACCATTGTTCTATAGCGAAGAGAGTGCCGTATCAGAAAATAGGGGTGGATATAGTAGTATTATAGATGATTTTCAGAGAATTCTTAAACTTTCATATATTTTTTGAGTATTTTTGTCGCTTCGATGTTTAGTGACAGTGACTGACTGAACATGAAACGTTATTTTATTCTTAAACTCTCCTAAAGTACAAATCAATTGCGTGCATATGAAACTAGTTTAAATTAAATAAACCGGCAGATCATTATCTTAATCATGTTCTTTAGCAGCAATTTGTGGTTGAAGATAATAACATTATACATACATACATAAACTCCCGCCTTTTTCCCATGGGGGTAGGCAGAAACTACAGAACGCCACCTGCTACGATCCTTACATACTTCTTTTGCTTCACTCACATTCATACATCTAGTCATACACACACGCTGGTTATGAGTACTGCGCATCTGGCCTTTCTGAAGAAACCTATAAGATCTATGTATGTCTTTCTAGGGTGTCCCCTCCCGGTGTTTCCATTCGAGTCTGCTTTGTAAATACCTTTCGTTAGTCGCCTTTCAATCATCCTCTCAACATGGCCAAACCATCTTAACATACTCTTTTCAATTTTAGTCACTACATCTTTTTTTAAACGACAACGTTGCCTTATTACCTCATTCCTCAATCTATCGTTTAAAGTTACACCACAAATACTTTGCAAGTAAAGCTGCGAGTCGAGCTATACTACTAAATATGCCATTATTGGATGGAAGGAGACCTAACATACGAGTACATAACTGGCAAAATGTACGCGTACTTTATACCTTAACCTGTGCCTACCCCTCCAGCAAACACAGGCGTGAAATTCTATCAGACTATCTACCACGTCCGGCGAACATTCCCAGCATTCCGCTATATACTAATTGCTAAGTATACACCAATATGTTTGACATACAACCTCGCTTAGGGTTGTCAAGGAATGCAGGTAAAGTCGATTATAAAACAGGGTGATTTTTTGTGGCTATCCGAATTTCGGCTAAATGAAAACTGAAGCGAGCTCATACTATCCCATTAATAATATAAATTAGCTACTACCAGCGGCTTTGGTCCCGTGAAAGTCGCAAATCAAAAGTGTACTAAGTTTCATCCAAATCCGTTAAGAGGTGAATAGGTAACAAATAGACAGTCAGATAGACTTACTTTCGCATTTATAAATATAAGTATGGATCGTAAAATCTGTATGTCTAAATGTTCGTTAGTGAATCACGCATCAAGCAACGGCTAAATCGATTAGGATCAAATTTGGAACATGGGCCCATGGGCATGGCATGGTGGTATGGTACCCATGGTCAGGATTAGGCCATAGATAATTTTTTTATCTCGGTAATCTGAACCCGTGAAATATTTTTTTTGACTCATATTAAATGTAAGTATAATAATAAATACTTAGACACGGTTCAAAGGGCAGGCTTTTATTTAAAAGTGTATGCTTTGAAGATCATGCGACCTCCAAGATAGCAATGGCATTTTGTACAACTTCCTGGTTATTGATTTGTAAGCTGTGCCACGGAATTTCGTTAGGGTGGATTACGGCCATAAAACAGAACCGATAACAACAGGAAGTTAGATTTTCCTGTACAAACTTTAACAAACCGCTGCACGTCTAACTTGTTTTTTGAAGAAATTATTTGAGCTAATTTAAACCCTTCTTAAACCTCATTTAACCTCATATTGAGGTTTGAGATAGATTTTATGTTTGCAATCTCTAAAGAACTGGTAGATAGATAAAAAAAAAATTGTCAGCATCAGCCTTTTTACTGTTCCCACTGCTGGGACACAGGCTTCTTCTCTATGAGAGGGAATGGGCAGCAATCCACCACGCGGGCGGGTTGGTGGATGACACATGTCTACTAATATTAACTAACTTAAATTGTTTATTGTACACCTTAAGTAATTACAAATATAAACAAATAAGAGTAAGAAGAGAATAACTCGCCCTCTTTAGTTAATTTGCGATAATTTAATAAGAATTTGAGTTATCTGTCATGGAAACGTATAATAGGTACAAGTACGAACACGGAAGTAAGATCCCTTTACGTACCTCGCATTCGTGTAGTACACACCTTAAATGTAAACAATTTATCAGACGTTAAATGCGTTAAAGGATTTCAAGAGGCGTTGAAGCGTTCATATTTAAGCCATGAGCTTAGCACCAACGAATATATACCACAAAGCCGAATAATAATCCCATCCATAGCACGACAGATTTTACAAATATGTCACACGTTTACTGGCGATATGTGGATTAACTGAAGGTGTACCTCTGCCTAATCTCTCGAGGAATACAGGCGTGATATTATGTTTATAACGCGTTATATTTTAGCAAATGCTTTGACGCGTTCAAAGGGAGGCTTGTATGTTATTATAGTGAATGATTTCCGAATGGCTGACATCAGAGATTACTTGCCTTGCTTTGTTGGGTTAATAAATAGTTGGTTTGATTATAATGGGGAAAGAAACATGAGTTTGTGTCGGGAGACGAGACATCAATAATCCAAAAGCGTCAAGGGCGCGGAAGCGATCGTGTTGTGCGCAAGGACGAATATTTGGTGGATATTTAGGCTTTATAATTCGGGTACTAAGTTCCGTTTACGTTTTTATTATTAGTTTTTATTTTCGCTTGAGTTTAGATTTCGATGTTTTTGTTGGTATATTGGCGTGTGCTAGCTGTCATTATGGCAAATATATTTTATTTTAATTTTTTGTTTTGAGTAATGTAAATTATTTGCATACTATTGTATAGAATCAAGTTTTTGTTTTTTTCTAACTGAACAGACAGCTGTGCTGCTGGGGAGTTTGTTGCGCCACTTCTTCTTTCCAGCAAAAGCACTAGGAAGTGGTGAAGGGCGGGCGTTTTTGGGGGACTGTCTTATGTAATTTTGACGTTCGGAAAGTGCTGATTCTCAGCCTAGTTTGAATAAATGACTTTTGATTTTGATTTTGATAAGTGTGAAATGGTAGAGAATGATACATTGTGTTGAATATTTCGGATATTTGTTGTTGAGAATTTCTTTTTTGTTTGTGTGTGGCAATCTTTACAAGAAGCGGTCCTTTTACGACAATTATATTGCTGGAAGGACTATCTCTGAAAGACGCTACTTTTTATCCCCAAGACTTGCAAAGTTTTTGCGAGATATGTAGGTACCGGCAACAAAGCCGTGAATAAAAGCTGATATTGACAATTATTTTGACCCGATTTTAGTTTTGTACCCGGGACAGATGGCGTCACTAGAATTATACAAAAGAGATTTTTTTAGTAAAGGGTCGGAGTCGATGAAAAATAATTATAGTGTTTTTTTTGTTTTATTGTTCTTAGCATACAGGGTTCGGAAAAGGGCAGATAAATACCCATTATGACTTGCTTTTGACATCTGATGTCTCCTATGTTTTGCTTTGGCACATTCTAAGATATATTTTTTAGGACAAATATCAGACAAAAAGACATCAACTATTTCTGAGAAATGTTTATGTTTACTGCCTTAGTCACAAAACCCGCCAGGGTAAGCTGGATGCCCGTCGTCTTAATCACTCACCAAGTCCTTGCCACCGGTGCGTGGCATACGTAAATATATCGTTGCACTGCCAGTGCCAGCGTCAGCCAGATGCTCGCCGTGTGGAACATAGATGGTATCATCTGGGGACATGAGAGAAGAACGTTAGTTCGAGAGTTTAATACGTTAGTATTATGTGGCTCGTGGAGATAGTATGTCGTATTCCAGAGAGTTCTTCGTAATGGGAAAGTATGGAGAAGATAAAATCTTCCTTTTCGCTTTTAACATTTTGCTTCCAACTAACAACTCTGGTTGTCGTTAAAACTGAAAGTATTCAAAAGAATCATTCTGCTTTTGACGGTGTTCTAGACCATATCATGGCCGAGTGGAATGACCAAATTGTCCGTATAAATGCACAAAGGATATTTTTAAAAAGTCATTCGATGTCGCAATTGACCTGCACACTTACTGAGCCCAAACACTTAATTTGACAAGATTTGCCTTTGGCGATTGTTACGTTACACTAGGAATCGTTTTTGAGAAAATTTGGCGTAGGGATAACATAATACAAATAACACTACCTTTCAATTAATGCAGTTTTTCATAAAAATTACAAAATTAATTAACAATGGCATCATCTATACATTATATAATCATATTACTGAAACAATTACTCAACTTAATTATTACATTATTTTCTCATTTAAATAATCATTTACAGAATAATAATCCATTTGAATTAAAAACTTTTTATTTGGTTTTTAAATAAATTGAAATCATTAGATTCTTGTATGTACTTAGATAGTTTATAATATATTCTAGGGCCCATACAAAATGCACTCTTATCAAACATAGCTGTTCTATGGCTTATTCCACTGAGTGTACTGGCAAGTCTTGCACTTTTTAAAGTTTCATACTTATTTAGGTTTGTTCATATGTTCAATGCTAGTTCATAGATGTGAAATGATGGAAAAGTCAATATTTTTAAATTAATAAAGTACGAGAATTTAATATGGAGAGGCTTCCACTATGCAACTGGCCAGTAATAGAATCAAAGCCATTTCTATTCATGAAAATAGTTGATTTATAACTTCATAGTCAGAATTGACATTCGCAAAAAAGTCTGCATAGCCTTTTCACAACTGTATTTGGTTCGGCTTGCAGTCTCTCCGGATACAGCTGAGTACGAGAATTTTACATGGAGAAGCTGCCATTATGACCTCTACAACCCTGTGACTGGGTAATACGGTACCTACCCCTTGGCAAGACTGCTGACAGATTTTCTGGCTTCTGTCGCAACTAGAGTCTGGCAAACGAAAGTAGACACTCGAATTATTTGCAAACTTTTTATATGGCAATGCTATGCTAATGTCAACCCCAATTTTCCATATGACGCTACTAAGTTGATACTTTGCTTTAATTCGTAATCACTATTTATATTCTTGTTAAAACATTTTCTCTATTTAATACTTTAAAGTTTCATTATTTATGTAGAAAACAATAATTCCTGTGACTCTTATGAATCTTTTCACATGAAAGTCTCAGATTCAGATTTTGATTGACCTTTCGCCGTCCGCCTGTGTACATTTATGTTACATTTAAAATTTTAAAATAAATATTAAGAAGGTAATCATCTTTCATAAAGTCATATTCCTACTTTATAATTATGGCGGCGGCGGCCTAAAGCAAAGCCTTGTACCGCTTTAAACTACCAATAATAAACCAAGACACTTCAAACAATTAGAATCCCCAACTATTTCAGAGACACATTGCATAATTATTATTCAATTATGGGATCAAGCCAGATTAGGTCTTATCTGAGACGTATTCAGCTGGGCTAAACTCGAGCACAAAGACGATGCCTATACAGCCTATAATACCCTGTCAGCCTATATCGGAATCCTCAGTGGTTCGGATGATAACATATTGTGCGAGGTAAAATGTATGGGGTTTAATATATTGTCTGTTGTTCAGAGGAATTGATGAAATAAGGAACTAATAGATGGTAAGAGGAAAATGTTTTTAAGTTTTTGTGGATGCGTCAGTCAAAAATAATAGAGACAAAAGAAGAATGCTTAAGACATAAATAAAAATAGTTATCGTCAATCTGCCTTGAACAAGCGTGGTGTTTTATATTTGTGACTTTTTGTATGAGAAGATGCCTTTGTCCTCCAATAGATGAGTTACAAGCCGATATTTCATAGACAGGTAGGTTATAATGTAGGCCACAAAAACAAAAGAAAAACAGTATTTTTAAAGTATATGCATTGATAGTTCAAATACATAATTTCAAAGTTCGAACGGTGTCTCGTTGTGAATCCGCGATGATTTACTTTAAAAACAAATGAGTTCGCTTTCGAATTGTGTGCGTTCACTTGAGTGAGGTTCGAAGCGAAGTTTACTTTTTCTTCAAGCATATTTCTTAGTTTAACATTATTTAAACTAGAATACAATTCTTCTATTCTATTGCTCTCTCATTTTGTGTTTCACTTAAAACTCCTGAATTCACTTGAACATTCACAATCCTGATAGTTAGCGTTCAAATAGTGCACCTTTCTAGTTATATTTCCTCCGGCAATCAAAGCTTTGTAGTCCCTAACTGCAGTTTAGATAATTATCAAAGTGCCGTTTTAGGCAAAGATGTAACTTTTTCAGTTGAATTCCGGCTCACAAAAGGTAAACACATTTCGTTGAAATTCTGTAGCTCTTCTTTAGAATGAGGAGGTAACCAGGTATACAATTTAGAAACGATCTTAATATTATTATTAGTAGTAAATGATAAGTCTGCCTAGCCTTTGCACAACTATGTTGGGGTCGGCTTCCAGTCTAACAGAATTAAGCTGAGTGCCAGTATTTTACATGGAGCGACTGCCTATCTGTCTCCACAGCCCAATAACTGGCTAACAAGATACCCCTTGGCTAGACTGATTTCAAATATCAGTTTTCTGACTATCCGTTACGATTGTCAAAGATCTTCAAAACAGGCGGGACCAAGGGCTCAACGTGCTTGCCGAGGCATAGAAGAAACTTGCTATGTAAATATGGTCACCCGTCCACGGACCATCCGACCTTGGTAAGGGTTGCTTAACATTGAAGATCGACCTGTGTTGTTGTGTGCTGTTATTATTTAGTAAATGGTGATTGGAACGTAAATAAGACTGGTGAAATCTAGATATTCAATTGGCTCACTTCTTCTAGGAATACAGGCGTAATAATGTATGTATTTAATGCTTTGTTTAGCGGTTGCATGTGTCTAATCGATTCTCGGGCAGGGTAAAGTGTTATTGAGTTTTTCTATTCGGAATTTCTCATTAGCATAGTCTGTCAATTGTGCCTAGCTGATGGCAGTAGGATCAACCCCTTTTATATGGGACGGTAAGTCCACTAGGTACTAAAAAACATACAGATCTCGGCATCAAAATCTTCCATTTAGTTGCAAAGTAATGAAAAGATATTTACAACATTTGCCCGTCTCTTTGGTAACAAATTTTTTGAATTCGCAAATCTAAAATCTATCAATCTCTAAAAGTTATAAAATAAGTTTGCAGTTGACAAAAAAATTCTTCATGTAATTTTGTTGTTAAAGAGACTTTTGAAACTGCTAGGTAACTTTGTGCCCGCTGAGTCTGCAAGTTTGCTAGTGGATTTCTGTGTGAGAAAATATCGGATTTTTTTGTGCTTTCGAACGCTCAAACGATATTGCAACTGAGCTACGGCAGCATGACTAGGTACTATTCACATATCAATTTGGGTGACATTTTAGCCGATTGCAGTTGAAAGGGAGGGATTATGATTCTATAAGGGGCCATTTGAGTGTGTAAGACGGTGGATAGTAGAATTCATTGACAAAGTTGTTCCCAAGGCCAGTTTAAAGAAATCTTGGATATTCGAAAGCATGTTGGGAACAATAACATAGTCAAAATGTGGAAAACACCTGGACTAAACGAATGACAGGAGAGAAATGAATCCTTTATCCAGAAGTGGATGATTTCGGGTTAAAGCTAATGCTGATTGAATATGCGTGAATTTCACAAGCTAATATGCCTGACTTTTAAAATGTCTACGCCACAAGTAACCTATGTTATATGTCCATCTCGTGATCTAGTCTAGAATCTTCCATTCCATTATCCAATTTCAATTTTTAGTTAAAATACAGGCCAAACTAATTTCAACATTTCTTACTGTTCTTAAGAAACTAACTTAATAAACCTTCTCAGTAGTAACCTTCACCGATAAATCAGTATACACATCAAAGTATAGTTAACTCAATAAATGAAAAGATTGAACAATGGAATTCTAGTGTGAAACAATCCGGAGCATTCCGAACCTTCCTTTGTGAAGTATCAGTCAGCATTCCAGACTTCGTTTTTTAGGGTTCCGTAACAAAATTGGTAAAAAAGTAGAAATCTTTAGATCTGCAAAAACACAATATTATAAATTAGGAATAAATTAAAATATTACAAAACATTTGAACAGATATTTCCGTACCACCGTTTGAAGGTCTTGGTACGAGTAAGAGAAATGTGTGTGAAATTATTAATACAATGTGAAAGTTTGTATATTCACTTCAATGGGTGATCAAATTTGTAATAAAATACCGGGAAGAGTCGGAGGATACATATTCGCGAGCTGCCTGACCAAAACCAGATGTATCCCGTGTTTTTTTAGTTCGCTTCTTAAGCAGTCAGGTTTTATGACTTATTGAATTAACTTTGTTTTAAGAGGTGATTTCAAAAATATACTTATATGTCTATATGTACCTTATTCGAAAAAAAATAACTGAAAAGTTAAAAATAAAAAAAGTTTATGCAAAAAATCTAAAACCTCGACTGCTAAGGAAGCGGGTTAATTGATTTTTTGAATTCAAATCGTAACACCCATCTTAATCTTAACTAATGTTATAAACAGAGAGCCTACATTTTGTGAGTTTCTTCTGACGTGTAGGGTAATCTCTGGAACTACAATACGTATTTGAAAGGTCCATTATTCCAGATAGTTGTAGTCTATAAATTATTGTGAGCCAGGCAACGAGCAGGTCACAGTTTATAATAATTCTAAATCAAAAGGCTGGTTCTGGTTCTGGACTCAATCTCCGGTTTGACAAAATGGCATGTTACTGGGTATGCTCATCCGAAATTTTGCAGTAGTAGTCTGAAGTCTGAACTTATGACCCGGTTAATTGCAACAGATTCTCCTGTTACATTACATGTGGCTTGTAACTGTTATCATAACTAAAGCAAGAAAGATGTACTAAACACCCCTGCTTAACATTTCAAAGAATACACGCGTGATGCTATATCACGTAATATTTAAATAAACCCTTGCCAACAACATTTTCCGTACCTACGAAGGTACTAACATCAACAATACGTAAAGGGTTGACAGTGATAACGCATTACTACAAATTCCATCACACCCGTAGGTCTCGGCAAATAGTGAGGGGTTGATAGCCAATATGCAGTACAAACGATGGTCTCCGCCGATTATACTGAAACCTGCTAGGGTTTGGCAAGTGTCGATGATTTTTCGATATTTCTGAGTTATTTTTTCGATAAATTTTTGCAAAGGGCACAAATATAAAGATATAATCTGTCTTAAAGTACTTAAATTTGTTTTCTAAAGCATTTCCAGAAATCAAATAAATTGCTTATCTGTGTGATAAAATCGAATTGTGTCGCGCCATCAGGAAAGGTCCTTAATCTTTTTGAATCAAATTAAATAGACAAAAAGTGTGTTATCTATAACGATGCTCTAGATTACAAAGAGAGCTACCTACCTCATAGTAACGACATAGACATTCTGGTTTAGGTATTACGTAAATGAAAACAAAGAAAACTCAAGCCTTTTTCTAAATGACTCAACAGCCCGTTCACATCACTATGATCTGTTGATTCGTGTCGATGGGTGTTTATAAAAAATGTTTGCTATCCCTTCCTTTAGTCTTCGTTCCGCGTGAGGATAACAAAATATACCTCAGAGAAAGTTTATCACCCACAACGGCCTACCTACTGTGGGCAACGAAGACTGCTCTGACAGAAACAAACATAATGTAAATTCGTCTGGTGCAAGAACGGACATATATTAGTTAAAAGGTATGAAAATGGAAAAACATACAATATTTGATCTGAGAAGAATTAACAGAAGCTCGTCTATGAATTTAAAAATAATCAGGATATATGAAGCCCCTTAAAAACGTACACCGTGTACACGAGATAATAGCGTCTGTTTTAGATGATTTGGCGTAATTACCTACCTGTTATTATTTCATCTTCATGCGCTTGTTTAGTAATTTCATGTATATATTCCGCCTAATTTAGTGAAGATATTGAGGGGTGTAATAATAACAGGCACACGGGACGTTCTTCCAGGTTAAGCAGCGCTTGCCGAGGTCGGTTATTGGATGCGTGAGTGACCATTACATACCAAAACTCCTTCATGCCTTGGAAAGCAAGTTAAGATGTTGGTTCCAGTTGTCATTTTGCAGCAGTATCTCGGAGTTTGGATTCGTGCCTAGTTTAATTTAAATGTTACCTAGAATGTGTAAACAATCTAGTACATATAGGAAAATTGTAGCCTAAATTTAAATTTTAACCAAATCAAAGTAGTGTTTTCAATAGTTCTTTCTTTTGTTTTGACCCATTTAACTTTCACATTTAAGTCCTATTAACCATATCTATCTGTAATCGCTATATTTTCTTAACATTAACTTATAAACTTTTTCTTTAGTAATTTTAATTATAATTTTTTCCAACTACCTCCTACCTTCTAGTCTTAATATTAAAAAAATACTGCACTATTATTTAATTTAAATGCCACACATTTCAGGTAATTAAGGTAAATGGTGACCCGCAGTGCTGCAATCAAAGAGCTGTAAGTAAAATTTAGAGCTTCCCTGATGGAGCTGCAAGACTCCAAAGCGTTAAATATAAAACTGCTCCAAGAAATTGCAGACAGTGAGGTGGAAGTCGAAAATGTGGTCCATAAGAACACATTCCTAAAAAATTAACTGGCTGAACTACATACTCAGCGCCAGAACTTAGCCGAACAACACCAGGTACTTCAGTATCAAGTGCCCAATTATCAAAAGTGCAGTGACACGTATGAACTAACTTTAAACCGTGTTTCAGAACTTGAACAAGATTTGTGTAATGCCCATAAGGCCCTATCAATTGCTGAGTCTGCTAAGATCAGCGAACAGTGTAAAAAAACTAATAGCTTATATAATGAGTTAGTTGACAGTTTTCAGTCAGAACCAGTGTGTGAGTCTGTTTTTATAATAGATTTGACTGGTGAAAACACTATACCATTATGTCCTATTGTCATGAGTCACAATATATTAAAAAAATATATAGAAAAAATATATATATATATAAAACGGTCACGGAGAGCGATGAAAAAACAAAATCTCTTAAAATTAAATATTTCTTTAAGAAAGGATCGTGTTAACATAACTAGTAAATTAAATATCTGTATGGGGGAACTAGATAAATGTAGGAAAATGTATGATGTAGATACTCAGTGCCTCCAAAATGATTTACGATATAAGCAGTGTTTACTGAAGGAAATTTTTGATAAATATGAAATTTCACAACAGTTGGGATTGGTCATAACTTAACTGCTTCGGATGTTAATGCTTTTCTAGCATCTATTATATAAGTAGTACATGTGTGAGTATTGTTATTACTTTATGCCTGTACGTAGTATAGTGTGTAGTGCTATTCTGCGTGCAATATCCTCACATATATGAATTTATTAATGTATGTACTTATGTAACGATTATTTATTTATAATTTAAACAATATATACAATTGAATATTTCTAATCTTATGCCTAATAACAAAACAAACTTATATACAAAGGGGAAAAGAAAAGGGGCTCATTGCGCATCAAAAAATTCATCCACATCGATGTCAATGGGAAACGTGCCCAGAACGCTGGCAGCATTGCCACGTTGAATGGCAACGCTGATTCTCTGGCTGAAGAAAAGGCCAGCCCTCTGGTCACGCGAACAGTCAACTAACCGTTTACTAATGTCTCGAAACACTCGATGAGCACTCGGACCCCATGGACCTAATGTCTCAACCCCAAACGGCTCAAACATATAACTGCCAATAAGGTTGTTATATTTGCACCGTTTGAGGTTTTCTGCACCAGCAGCAGCTGTCCCAGCAGAGCCCGCCGTGCTCAGAAGATGGGATGGCGCAAGGGTATCGACACATGTTGCATCCCACACCAAAGGCCTACCCAACTTCCAAGGCATTATGGTCATCCCGTCCGGTCTCTTCCCATCGTCGCGTGCCAACCCATTGGGTTCTAAAACAGCTGGCACCCCGGCGGTGACAAGAGCTCGACGTATGATGTCATTAATGCTGGCGTGCCGTGCTATCCGACCAGCGCTCCTACTGCAGGATAGGCCATGGTGTCCGAGGCGGTCGACTGCTTCACCACATTGACAACGATGTGGAGCTCCGCTGGCAGTACCAAGGCGCAGACATGTAGCGATCCGAGTAAATGTAAATATGTAACTAAATATTGTAAAAAATCATTGTGATAAGACCCCTAGCTTATTATACCTTGTTGGATAGCTAAAAAACAAAGATATTATTTAGCATGTCTGCAGCACAACTGCCATACATTTTTTTTTTAAATTAGCTAAAAGAAAAACAATGTTTTTACAAATTTATTTCTTTTTTACACTTTCAGTCCTCTACTATGACTCCTATGGTTCAGATATTTGGACTTTTTGCATTAAGAATAATAAACGAACTTCTCTAGTACTCAAAAATCGGAATTAGAAAAAAAATAAGGCCATAAAAGACAAAAAAAATGCCAATTCTTAAGAAATTGGCATATTTTTTAAAAAACCTAAGTCCAATATCTCAAAAACGGTTAGGTTTAGGCTGGGGTGTTTCATAGTCAAATTAGACAGAAATGATGGGAACTATAACCTCTTAATGGATCTAGGTCGACTTAACCAGTAACCCTGTAATATAGATAGATGATGAGTGATTTAAATAGACGCAATGCAATGCAATTTCAAAGTCAAAGTCAAAGCACTTTATTTCAAGTAGGCCAGTTACAGGCACTTTTGAATTGTCAAAAGACAAAATAAAACATTACAAAATTATGGTGCTACAGTCCCAGTCACAAGACATAATAACTGTGAAAGTACCGTAGATGCCCATTCCAAGGCGTAGATCTCTATGGAGAAGAACGGGCAAGAAACTCCATGGACACTCTTTTTCAATTAGGTAATTATTACAAATCATTTGTTACATCATTCATGTTGAGATTACACATTATGTGAGAACGATGTAGCAAGTTAAAAGTGTCCATAGTAAATATAAAAAGACAATTCAGAAATAAAATTAGAATCAATTAAAATAAACCATGGCAGCTAAGAGATGACCAGTCCCAACCGACAGCGCCCGTTCACGAACATGACACATGTATCAGCACCATTCAGCTCAACCATTTTGAAGGGAGCTAAATGATCCGACACACGCGCCACCATCGGCGAGACATTTGAGTGGGCATGACATACTCTCAACCACCGGAGTCATTCAAGTCAATAGAAGACGTAGGTATCTAGACAATGATAGCTCTGAAGTACATGGCACTCACACAATGCTGGCTATGCTGCTATATAATACTAGAAAGATTAACTCTATATAATGCAAAGATAGTAGCAATCTTCATCAGCTCCGACAATAACAGTAAACGATACCTACGACAGTCTTACCAAAAAATAAAATTTAAAAAATACACATAAAAACGAAATTAAAAAATAATATATATATTTGACCAACTAACAATTAAAATTTCTTAAAAATTACGTATATGCAATATCATGCAATTTAATTTGCGTCGCGCTATCTGAATGGTCCCTTACCTATACATTAAAATTTGCAAATTCAAAACACTTTTTTACGATGCAGAGGTAACATTTAAATTACTTGTCTTCCCACCTTAACACAATATGAAAGTTTAGAATCGCTCAAATAAGATTGGCCAACCAAATTATTTACCACTTAATGCTCACACTCTTTGCATTATTTGATAACAATTAAAGAAATGTATTCTAGACTAGGTACTAAAACCCTTTTAACAAAATTCTGTAAGACTTTGAAATGAAACCCGAAAACGTGTCTTCGTGATTTGAATTTGATAAAAATCTTATTTATAAAGATGTTTTGCATCTACTCTAAAACGCAAATTTCTCAATAACTACAAGATAAATATGTTTTATTTTTATTCAGATATATGATGTTTTTCTAATGCGCGGGTGCATCACCTTATAAGGTTGTATTTAGATAATTTATAATAATTGAATAAGTATTGAAAATAAAATATAAAAAACTAACCGCGAATTTCATTTTTTTTTACATTTTCCCCATGGACTACATTTTCTTTTATTCAATACACTTTTAATTTAAAATCGTTGGCTTACAAGTAAAGAATACGGATAAAGATATCTATTTCTCAAAAGAATTAACAAATTCACTTAAAGAGTAAACATAATAGGTTAAGAATAATGTTATCTGCCAGTAAGCGTAGATAAAAACAAAAACAAGCATGCATCTTAAAACTAACATGACAATAATACTTCGACTTAACATACATCGTTTTAGCATAACAAGAACAAAATAAACAAACCAGAAGAAGGTTAGTTAAACACAACAAACAACACAACAGTTTTGAGCAAAGAGAATGATAGGTATATGTATATACATACATAAGTATTTATGTATATGATTTATTTTATTCATTTTACACTATGTTGTATATCATTTTGTGTACAATAAAGATTAAGGAATTAAGAAGATGAGGGTAGGGTGCATTTTGTAGTCGTTGCGTGTTTACTAAGGCCTATGATACAATGCAGAACATGAGCGATTCATTGAATTGTTTTCAGTTAGTATTTGTACATACTAAATATATATCTATCTATTTATTTTTGTTTAAGTTGACTATCACTGTTTATTTTTGATTAATAGAAATGTTGGAAAAGATCTTTATTATATATTTTTTTAAGTCTTCTTGTAAATGTATGACGTTTTTATTTTATGTGTTTAGGTAGTTTGTTATAGAAGTTGGCACCCTCATACATAATATTCCACTGTCCATATTTAGTCCTCTGATGTTCCGTGCTTACTTAAGAACATATTTAATATTCCTATACTTCTATATTATAATATTATAATGACAGCAGTGACGCCGAAAGCTTTGTTACTGCAAGTAGTGATGACAGTTTTGTTAGCATTTCGACCCTTGCTGACACACTTGAATCCCAATTTTCCGATGTTCCGAAGAATTTTAATGTAGTCCATATAAATGCCCAAAGTATTCCGGCGCACCACTCTGACATGCTAGCCTCCCTTGACTGTAAGTACATCCACGCCATCCTTATCTCTGAGTCTTGGCTAAAACCATGTCTCCCATCCACATCCTATTCCTTGCCGGGGTTTCAACTGATAAGAAATGACCGTGTGCGTGGCGGTGGAGGTGGTGTTGCTATTTACCTTCGCCCACATATTCCTTTTTCAATTATTGATATGTCAGCACAACCTCCGTCGTCAAGCGCGGGCGAGCATCTCTTTTTAGAAGTCACCCTGAACCTTACAAAAATCCTTCTAGGCGTTTATTACAGCCCTTCATCACGAATTAATTTCTTCTCTTCTTTTGAAACCATCCTAGAAAACCTGTTGCCTTCTTACAGTCATACAATCATTATGGGGGACTTCAATACTTGCTTATTGAAGAATGATTCCCGCTCCTCTTCTCTTCAATCAATCCTGCAATCTTTGAACCTATCCTTACTTCCCTTAAGTGCCACACACCATTTTCCAAATTGTAACCCGTCACTCTTAGACCTTGTTATTGTTTCCTCTTTACAACATGTCAGCAAGCACGGCCAGTGCCCTGCTGACATGTTTTCCTATCATGACCTCATTTTCCTCTCATACAAAGTTCGACCTCCTAAGCCAAAACCTAAAATTCTCCTGCAGCGCAATTTTAGTGGAATGAATACAGATGATCTCCGAAGGGATGCCAGCAGCATTGACTGGGAACCCCTGGTCAGCCTGGAGTCAATTGATGACAAAGTGAACGTGTTGACGGACAGCCTTTTGCAGCTGTATGATGTCCACGCTCCCATACGTGCAATAAAAATTAAACATCTTCCGGCGCCTTGGCTAACAGGCGACATTAAAGAATTAATCCACAGAAAAGCTGTTGCCAAAACCAAATTTAAATGTCGTCCCTTGTCGCCGAACCGGGAGAAACTTTTGGACGCACGAAATCGCTGCAATAAGGTGTGTAGAGACGCCCAACGACGCCATATCCACACCTCGGTTGAAAATGGAGACCCAGCTAAAGTCTGGAAATTTCTTAAATCAATAGGAGTTGGGAAATCTCGCCAAGAATCGATTCCTAAAGACCTTGATCTTGATCAACTAAATCAGCACTTCTCGTCTTCGTCCTCATGTAATGGGACCTTGAAAGCAACTACTTTGAACTATCTTTCAAACCTTCCAACTCCGGATCATTCCCCATTTATTTTTAGTCAATTCTCTGATTGTGATGTTAAGAAGAGCATAGTTTCAATTACCTCTAACGCAGTTGGCAGTGATTGTGTCAGTCGAAAAATGATACTCCCTGTCCTCGACGAAATCCTTCCTGTCCTTTGCCATATTCTTAATTACTCAATATCCCAGGGGGTCTTTCCATCAGCTTGGAAAGAGGCCAAAATCACTCCTTTACCCAAAAAGACGAATCCTACTTCCTTCTCCGAATACCGTCCTATCTCCATCTTGCCTTTCCTCTCTAAAGTCCTTGAACGCCTTGTCCACAATCAGCTTAGTGCTTTTCTTTGTAAGAATAGTTTGCTGAATCCTTTTCAATCCGGATTTCGTCCTGGTCACAGCACAGCTACTGCCTTAGTGAACGTTACGGATGACATACGGTTAGGCATGGAACGAGGACATCTGACGGTTCTTTGCTTGCTAGATTTTAGTAATGCATTTAATACTGTCGATTTCGATATCCTGCTTGGCATACTTCGCTCGCTTAACATATCTCCAACGGCGATTGGCTGGTTTCGTAGTTACCTGTATGGCTGCCGGCAACGTATATGCATAGAAGAATCTAACTCTTCTTGGTGTTATACAACTGCCGGTGTACCTCAGGGTGGCGTTTTATCTCCTTTACTCTTCGCAATATTTATAAACGCTATCTCCAAAAAACTTCTCTCCGCCTACCACCTTTATGCAGACGATTTACAGATCTACAAACAAGCTGCCCTTGCAGAGTTAGCTGATGCAATGAATGCAATAAATAAGGATTTGGCTACAATTTGTGAGTGGAGTGAGGCAAATGGGCTTCAGGTAAATCCGGCGAAAACCCAGGTCATAGTTGTTGGCAGCTCTAGGATGATGCCAAAAGTAAATTGGACACAACTTCCTCTGGTACAATTTAACGGAACTACTATTCCAATAGGTGAGAAGGTTAAGAACCTTGGGGTTTGGATCGACAGATGTCTGTCTTGGGGTCCGCAGCTTCTGGACGTAAGCCGCAAAATTTTTGCATCTGCCAGGTCCCTTAGACGATTGCGAAACTTTCTTCCCACTGCTACTAAAATTGCGCTTGCACAATCCCTTCTGCTTCCTATCCTTGACTATGCTGATGTCAGTTATCTCGATCTCACCCAGGCACAACTAGATAAACTTGAGCGTCTTCAAAACCTTTGTATAAGATAAGATATAAGATATTTGGCCTGCGCAAATATGATCACATTTCTGAATTTCGGACAAAGCTCAAGTGGCTTCCCATACGTCTTCGCCGGGATTCTCATATTTTATTTCTGCTTTACAGTATTCTATACAATCCTACAACCCCCTCTTATCTCAAAGAACGTTTCAAGTTCCTTCATGACACACATAATAGATATCTGAGGTCATCGGAAAACTTGAGACTAGAGATGCCGATGCATTCCACCAGCTTTTACGACAAATCTTTTACGGTTCAAGCGGTGCGGTTGTGGAATGCTCTGCCCGTGTCAATAAGGCGTGCTCAATCTCTGCCCATTTTTAAAACAATGGTAAAAAATCACTACCTCTCTCTTTAATAGTTATATTTCTTTATTTTCATGCTTTTGTTCCATACTTATTACTGTATATATTTGTCTATTATATATATATGTATGTATTTATTTATTTTATTTAATAGTACACCAAAGACTACCTACAGTACTGTCATTCCTTCCATTTTTTTTTTTAAATCCATCCAAAGGTTGTCTTGAAAAGATCGCTTTTAGCGATAAGGCCGCCCATTGTGTCACCCAGTGCAATGTTTTCTTTGTCTATACTTTCTGTAACTTATATGGTGTACATAATAAAGAGTATTCTATTCTATTCTATTCTATTATAAATGGAACGTTCAGTGAAACTCAGAGGTAGGATACTGACTGGTTTATTCGTAATTGAGTCTACCCACATTACTACTTACAAAACTACCTTACATTTTTCCCTCCTTTAAATCCAGGATTGGTAACCTAAACAATAGCAAAACTACTTTAATTATAAAATACTTAACATAAGATAAACATGGGTTTCTATATGCTATTTTACTCATGTCTAGCTCGGTTGTAAGCTCGCAGCGCACGAGCTGAACCACCCTGTGGCGGAGGCGTCGGAGGGTGCGCAGCGCGCGAGCCACCCGGGGCCGCGGGGCCGGCCGGCGGTTCGGGAAGCTGCCGCTCAGGACTAACCACTACCTCCGACTCCTCCCCCCCAGCATCCTCAAATGTATCATCGGCATCGCTGTCCACCCGGGCGGGATCTTGTGACAAATTCAATTTAGGTCGCGAGAGAGAATATCTACTCTTACGATTCGTTTCTAAAGGTATTACTTGATCTTGGTGTCTGCGCCATTGCAAGCCACCCTCTGTACTAACTCTATAAGACACAGGCCCCGTTTTTTCAACAATGTTGCCTTCGACCCATTTCCGTCCTTTATCCGAGTAACCACGAACGAGCACCGAATCTCCGACCCGTATGTCCCGGTCCTGCCCTCCCTTGTTATCGACCTGCCGCTGCTGCGCGGCGCGCACGCCGGCCGACACGTCCGGCCGCAGCGCGTCCAGGCGGCCGCGCAGGCGGTGGCCTAGCAGCGCCACGGCTGGCGCTACGTTCGTTGTTGCATGTTCAACGTTCCTATATTGAAATAAAAATTTACACAAAGCTTTGGGAACGTTTTCGCCCTCGTGAATCGCACGTTTGATAACTTTTTTTATAGTTTTAACTGCATTTTCTGCCGCCCCGTTGCCCTGCGGCCTATACGGTGCCGATGTTACATGTTTAATAATATTTGTTTTACAGTAATTCTTAAAATCTATAGATAGAAACGGGGGACCGTTATCTGTAACCAGCTGTGATGGCAGGCCGAACCTAGCAAATATTGATCGCAATACTGAAATTGTGGTTTGAGCATCCGTTTTATTCATCGTTATGACTTCGATCCATTTTGAAAAAGCATCAATTAAAATTAAATATTTCTTACCACCACACTCTGCAAAATCAGCGTGAAGGCGATGCCAAGGCTTTAGGGGAAACTCCCATGGATGTAAGGACGCGTGCGGGGGTGCGTCCCGCACGGCACGGCACGCGGCACACGTTTTACACAAGTGTTCAATGTCTTGGTCGAGGCGGGGCCAGTAAACGTAACTCCGCGACATATTTTTCATTTTATTTACCCCCAAATGCCCTTCATGCATTTCCGCCAAAACTCTGCTCTGCAAAGGTGGAGGTATAATCAGCCTATATTTAAAAATAAGACACCCTAATTCAAGAATGATGTCGTCCTTTCGCGCAAAATACGGTTTCTCTTCATCACAACTGGACACAGACGGCCAGCCAAACATTACATAGCCTTTTATCTTACTTAATATCTTATCTTTATCAGTTTCCACCCCGATCTCTTTGAAATCGACTGGCATTGTTTCGCTTACCAAGTCCACATAACAAACCGGTTCCGTGAGGCGCTGGCGCCGCTCAGTCGGCAGTGGCAAGCGAGACAATGCGTCAGCTGGGCCGTTATCTGCCGACCTAACAAATTTAGTCGAGAAATCATACGCAGCCAAACGAGCCGCCCACCTTTGAAGGCGACTTGCCGCCGTTTGTGGTATTCCCCCCTTTTTTCCAAAAATATAACTGAGTGGTTGGTGATCTGTACGTAATACGAACCGTCGACCGTAAAGGTATTGATGATGTTTCGTTACCCCGAAAAATATCGCCAGCGCTTCCTTATCTAGTTGACTATATTTTTTCTCTGCGGCGTTGAGTGTTCGAGACACACAACTGACTGGGCGCTCGCTGCCGTCCGGGTAGACGTGCGCTAGCACCGCGCCCAACCCGTACGAGCTACTGTCCACCGACAGCACAAGCGGCCGCCCTTCTTCATAATGTACCAGAACTTTGTCACTCGACAGTGCGCGCTTAGCCGCCGAGAACGACTCCTCACATTCGACATTCCAATCCCAACTGGAGCCTTTTTTAAGAAGTGAATGCAAAGGTTGCAAAATAAGGCTAAGATTGGGAATAAACTTCCCATAATAATTCAGCATGCCTAAGAAACTTTTCAATTGAGTGACGTCATTTGGTTTCGGTGCACTATAAATAGCCTCCAGCTTTTTTGGATCGGGGCGGAGACCGGTCTTATCTATAATGAAACCGAGGTATTTCACGCTAGCTTGTAAAAAGTTACATTTTTCTTTTTTTACTGTAAAACCCATTTTATTTAATCTTTCTAAAACAGAGCGCAAATTGTTTAAATGATCTTGTCTCGTGGGACCTGTTACACAAATATCGTCGAGAAATACCACGGTGTTCGGTATACCACGCAGGGTTTCCTCCATGATCTTTTGAAATTTCTCGGGTATACAAGATAAACCGAACGGAGTGCGCCTATAAACGAACGTACCTACATGCGTAGTTATGGCTGTATACGGTTGGGAGTTATCTGTTAACAATAATTGTTGGTAACTATGTTTTAAATCAATCTTAGAATATTCCTCTCCCCCACTTAAAGTCGCAAATAATTCTTCAATACGAGGAAGAGGGTAAGGATCGCGTTTTAGTTTCGGATTTATAGTTATTTTATAATCTCCACAGATTCGTATATCACCACATTCCTTAATGACAGGCACGATTGGCGTCCCGTAGTCCGAAGACTCGACGCGATAGATAGTGCCCTCGTCCTCCAACCGACGCAGCTCGCACTCGACGCGCGCGCGCAGTGCGAGCGGCACCGGCCGCGCACGCACATATACCGGCTTATCATCTGTTACATGCAACTGAATGGATTTCTTACATGTACCTAACTTATCCGTAAACACATTAGGGAATTCTGCTATTAGCCGGTTCACAAATGGATCGCTCGCTAGATCGCTAATCTCATGTAAATCTATCGTGATATTTTTTATTCTTAGAGCGCGCACCCACTCTCTTCCCAATAACGGACGACCCCCATGTCGAATTACATGGAGCTTACACCCAAGTGCCGACACATTTCCAAGAACTAAATCGACATGAATGACCCCGAGCGATTCCATTTTTGAACCAACGTAACTTCTCAAATTCAAATGATCAGGCTGAATATTTTTATTTGAAAAATGTCGTCGATAAAAGTCTTCGTTTATGGTTGAAATTCGGCTGCCCGTGTCGACTTCGAACTCGACAGGCCGACGATCTACCGACACACTAATAAGATAAGGTCGATCACCTGTACCGTCCACTTGGATGTTGAAGAAGTCCTCGCTCTCGTCGTCGCTCACGTAATTCTGACGGGCACCTGCACGTCCCTTTTTACACATCACCTTTAAGTGGCCACGCACACCACACACATCACAATTATACTGTGCGAACCGACACCTATCCGCCCGATGCGCCTTGCCGCATCGCCAACAACGCGCGGCTAGGTCGGCAGCGTCGCGGGAGGCGGGAGCCGCGCCGGCACCGCGTTGTCCCGCGCGCGCTGTTCCGCCACCAACGCTCCTACGCCTCACGTTCGCCTGGTGCAAGCCTTCGCCTGCCGTGCCGCCGCCGCTGCCCACAGCCGCCACGCTGTCGGCCGCCGCTCCCGCCGTTGCGCCGCTGACCTCTGCGTGGCGCTCGGCCGCCTCCAGCGCCAGAGCCAGTTCCACCGCCTCCTTATACTTAATGTTCCTCTCGGCAAAAGTTCGCGACCGCATCATTTCGTTGGCTAGCCCCGACACGAACTGGTCGCGAAGGTTTTCCTCTAAATTCGCTCCAAAGTTACAAGTGGTGGCGAGATGTTTGAGTTGTTGTAAATACTCCGAGAGAGATTCGCCGCCATTTTGCCGGCGTTGACGGAAAACATGTCGCTCGGCAATCTCCGATCTTTGCGGCTCCAAGTGATCGGTTACCAGTTTTTCTAACTCGTCAAACGTTTTTGTTTCTGGATGCGCCGGGGAACACAAATCGCACATAAGCGCATATGTCGCTTCTCCGACCACCGTTATCAACAACGGCACACGAAGTCCCTCCTTGATCTCGTTCAACACAATATACTGTTTTACACGGCGAATATAGGCGGGCCATTGTCTTGAACTGAGGTCAAACGGTTCTAGTTTACCAATAGGCATTTTGATGCACTTTGTTCCTATTATCTACGGAATTTCGCGTAAATTCGACTCGTCGCCAGTGGAACGTTCAGTGAAACTCAGAGGTAGGATACTGACTGGTTTATTCGTAATTGAGTCTACCCACATTACTACTTACAAAACTACCTTACAATAAAGAGGAATTATTTTTTTGTTTGTTTGTACCGAATAGGCTCCGAAACTACCGGACCGATTTAAAAATTTATTTCTCCAATAGAAAGCCACATTATGCCTGAGTAACATCGGCTATTTTTTATCCCGATAACGGGTCCTGTGGGATGGTCCACGGGAGTGAAGCCGCGGGGAACAGCTAGTATTAAATAAATAGGTGTCGACTCTTAAATGAATCCAAATTAACTTCCTAGTAAAACATTATGAATATGAAAGTTTGTGAGTATGGTTGTCTGTTACTCTTTTATGCAAAAACTACTGAACGGATTTTGATGAAAAATTACCTTTAGAATAACACGCTATAATTTAACTTGAAATCGGCCGTAGGTGAAAACTAGTATTATTATAGTTGTATAGCATGCTGTAATTTATGCGAAATCCTCAATATTGCAACCAAAATATAAGGTATGGGATAAGTTCGTTACGTATGGTTATGAACTTATTCCATACCTTATATTTTGTGTGCCATAAGCTCTATTGAGAATTTTAAACGTCTTTGGTTCTTTACCATTGTTCATCTTATCAGATATTATACACGTGAGCTATTTAAAGTACTTCACAACTGACCTACCGCCGACTTACTACTAATAATACTTTTCTTAGTATTAGACAATAACATAAAATATACCACTTAGTAAATCACATTAGACTATTTGTATAATCCCAAATTAAAATTTGCCGCACTCTGATCGTTATCTAATCATATTTCAAAGAACCAGTATTGTTCACCTGAGTCCACTGTCATAGTTTTCATTGCTACCTCCCGTGGTGCATAAATCAGAACATCCCGAAGTCTCTTGCTAACCTTCTAAGTGATTACATCGTTTCTAAGTGACAATTTATTTACCAAGTTACAATGGAGTTTTCAAGCAGTGTCCATGACTCGAAAGAAAGCGTGGCTTTCGATTTTTTCGCGAGTGTTCTATCTCGCAAATTTCCGGACGCCGACCTAGAAAGTATCCAGCTGCGATATGTCCCTTAGCATATACGGGAGCTCAGGGAAAAAACAGAGCAGTGGAAAAGGGAATTCCTTGTGTCCCAGGACTGTTCAGCGTTCAAATACTGTTGAAAATATGAAGAACAGTACGAATAAGAAGTAAAATACAAAAGACCATTAAAAAAAATTGGATGAGGTGAGATGGATGTTCGTGACAAGCGACAGCGACAGCAACTACTTCACGCAGTCACTTGATGTAGACTTTGTTAAAGCGTTGATTACTATAATCAAAGAATATCAGGGAGACGAAGAGATTTTTCTCGCCTTATGACACCCGCTCCCGGTATGCCGAGAGATTTTACATACGTATTATATGTTGTTTACGCATTCGTAGCATTGTATGGGGAAATTCACATGCAGCCACCACCACAAAGTGGCATACAAGTCAAGGCATGTGCCACGCTGGTGCAGCTGCGTGGAGCGACGTCAACCCTGTGGGAGTACGAGGACTGAAGACTGGAAAAGTGTTTTTTATTTTGTGTTTTTGAAACTGTTAAATAACTTTGTTTAGCTATAATTTTAGATTTCAGTGTATGTTTTTGTAGTTATAGTTAATTAAGTATTTTATTTTTTTATAATTCTTTAATTTAAGTGTACGTTTGTATAGTAATAGAAAATTAAGTAGAAACTTTATATTTTAAACAGAATTTGTGTTTTTTATTAAGTATTAGTTAAGTCATAACTTTAGGCTTAGTTCAACTGCAATTTTTCAATTAAATGTATATTTTTGTGTTATTTAAGAATTTCATACACTTTTGGCCTTATTACCCGACTGCTGAAGGAGGGTAATGTGTTTATCAGTCTATTAATGTATGTTTTTTCCTATGTGGCGTTCTGGAGACCAAACGCGTTGGCGATTTGTATTTACCTTGCGAGTGTCACTAGCTACATTAAAATCTGAAAACAAAAATGGCGGCTTTTGGGTGCCATAAGCAGTCGGAATTTTTGCATTATTGTTTTTTTTTTAAAGCAGCAGTAGAACAAGCAGATTCTTTATTCAAATTTTCTATAGAATATGTAAGTTAAGCATCGCTAAACAATGTCCGGATTATTATAAATATTTTTAGTACTTAGTATTTATATTTTTAAACGTAATTACTTTGGGCTTAATCAGATAGCAATTTTTATATAAATTTATATTTATGTAGTCAAAGCTAATTAATACATTGTATATAAAGCTTTATCTTTGTACATAGACAGTATTAAGCTACGAAACTAGCTGTGTATATTTGTACCTTTCTATATAAATAAATAATTTTAAGTTATCATGTTTTTGTAAGTAAAGAAATGTTTTTTCACTGATGAATTCTTTTTTGTTACAATTTCACTTAAAATATTGTTATGGATTCATTGCGGGAAACTTGAAAACAGTAGTCCTAAAGAAAGCATCTTGAAAAATAGCCTGTACTAATGAAAATTTTACCCAGTTTTTTAGTCATTTATATTGTTTAAAAGGTACATAAATTAAATAAATCTGAGGATAAATACAAAAACGCACACACACACATGAATTAAAAGTCTAATTTTATCGCTTTTTAATTTATCTTTGACACAATTTCCCCTTATTTAATAAATTGATGTTTTTTTATTTGTTTAAAATCAAAATAATACATTCTTTCCTTGTGAAGCTGCCGAATTTACTTATGTAATATTTAGGCGTTTAATTAAAGTTACTAGTTTGTAAAAATTACCGCAAATATTAAAGGTATAAGACATGAGTACGCGATATTAACAGAAATACTTAAAGGCTTGTGGATTGTTCAGTTTAATACTAGCTACCTACCTCTTTCAGATCGTTGGTGTCGATCTTAAATAAGACTGAAAAATTGGTATTGTGGCGTAGCTTGGGCGAAGCCTACGTCTAGCAGCTGCAGTGGACAGCGTTCTGAGTTGATAAAAACTCTAATTACCGCTTTTTATTTCTATAACAATGTATAAGCCATTCCCAATACTTTTGGAAAACTGCACAGGGTGTATTTTTATTTATTTATCTGAACGCTCACGTTTGACCGCTATCTCGCCTGATGGTAAGCGACGATGTGGTCTACGGTAAAACACGCTTGCCCAGAAAAAACCTATTCACTCTTGACTTAAATATCAGAGAAAGAGTAAGTATGGAGTTTCTTGTACGTTCTTCTCCATAACAAGCTACTTTTTCGAATGCATGGTAGAATACATTTTTATTATTTGTGAATTTTAATTGTTAACGTACAAAAGTGCCGCTTAATGGACTAGTTAAAATAAATACATTTGACTTTGACTTAGATCCCAAGGTTGTAGGTATCAGGCAACAAAGAGTCCGGCAGGGAATTTCACCACATAGCTGTCTCCTGAGATACAGGTTTAATACCTATTTCAGGAGGCAGAGCTTTTTTGTAACTGTGACACTTGTTTGCAAATAAATAAATTTATTATTATTTATAGCTGTGCGCACAATGAAAGTATTAGCAAAACGCTTTGTGCGTATGGGTGGGATACGTTTTTAAACGTTACGTCGTACCTTTTCATGGGCTTCTATTTAGTTCTTCCTGACCCGATTTCTGTGTATGTAATCAAAGCTTGCAAGATCAATTTGACACACTTTCCGGTGTTCGATTGAGCTGAAATTTTGTACACATGTTTGTTTCACGTGACGATGCAATTTTTACATTAAAATTTGTAAAAAATAATATAAAAGAGCCTGTTAGGAGTACCCTTCTTTGCAGGTACGTTATGATGATATATTTTTCATGTTGAACCTTTTTTAAGCACGAATACAATTATAGTTTCTAAGTATGTGCTTTTATAATAGCATTTATAGTTTCTTAAAAGTTTAACTTGTGTTTTTATTTTAAAAATTACCTACTGATAAGACTTGTGTAACTTATGCCGAAACGCTCTATTGTTGTCAATTAACAGGTATCTTACAAACACGTTCTTGATTTGCGATACAACACATATTTTGAAAGAAAGTATTTTACATTTTTAAACTTAAAAACAAACAATGATACTGCGACTTTTTTCCAAGAATCATAAATTAAACAGCCCACGATATCATCATCCCTAACAATGCTATTGTTTTTCAGAAATCTTATATTAATTACAAACTGCATGCGTTGCCACGTTAAGTAAAAATTATAACCCATTTCGGATACTTCAAAGACAAAGATATTTTTTTTACCAAGCGGCACTTTTGAACGTTACATTGTACAAATAATAATAGTTGATTCTACCGTGCATTCGGAAAGTAGCTTGTAATGGAGAAGAATGCACAAGAAACTCCATACATACTCTTTAAAAAAAAAAACTTTTTACAATATTTAGGAACATAAGTACATACCTTGATGAATGAAATTGAGTTAATACAATACAAATATATTTATACAGTCTTCAGAAGGTCCAACAATAATTCAAAACAATAATGTTCTGCATATCACTTGTTTTTGCGCCCTAGTGGCTGTAGAGCAGGACTAGCATTTAGCCAAGCATTTTTATCATTGATGTAATCCCCCAACTTATAATAATTATGCCAGCCTGCATAGTGTGCGTTTTATACAAGTTTTAAATTTCGTCTCATTCAGTTCAAGAATGTGGGGAGGAATTTTATTGTAACATTTTGTACAGTACCCCATGAAAGATGAGGCTACTTTAGCCAGTCTGAAACCTGGTTGAACTAATTGGTCCCTATTTCTAGTAACATAATTATGCCTGTCGCCATTTTTACTAAAAAGATGTAAATTCTTTCTCACGTACATGATGTTTTCATTAATATATTGACAAGGAACCGTCATGATGTTAATGTCCTTAAACAGTTCCCTTAGAGAATCGCGCCGGCGAAGATTGTATATCGCTCTGATGGCTCGTTTTTGCAGAATAAAAATTGACTCAATGTCTGCAGCCCTTCCCCATAATAAAATACCGTAAGACATTATACTATGAAAATAACTAAAATAGACTAGTCTGGCGGTATCCACGAATCTTTCCAACAGCCGCCCCGCAAGGGATACCAAATGAGGACCCCATTGCAACCTTGAGTCTAGCGTGATCCCCAGGAAAACCGTTTTATCGACGAATTCTAGCTTCTCCTTGTTTAATATAATGTCACAATCAGTACTTTTGACATTCGGCAAGGACAATTTTACGCACTTGGTTTTTTTACCATTTAAAACTAAATTATTGGCAGTGAACCGATCCTGAACCTGCCGTAGCGCGTTATTTACGTCGTCAACCTGACAAGTACGTCTATTTATTTTAAAAATTAAAGATGTGTCATCAGCAAATAACACCATGTTAAGTTTGTTTTTAGGACAATTTACCGCGCCGCGAGTCATTTTAAACGTTACGTCGAACCTTCTTTATAAGCTTCTATTTAGTTGCACCTATCCTGGAGTCTATGTGTATGTAATCAAAGCTTGCAAGTTAAATTTGACACACTTGCTTGTGTTCGATTGAGCTCAAATTTTCCACACACAATAAACATTAATTTAAAAACTGCAAAGATTACGCAGTGCACGTTATGATGATGATATTGAGATGTTGACCCTTTTTTAAGCACAAATACAATTTCAGTTTCTAATATTGTTTTTTATAATAGCATATAAAGTTTCTTAAAAAATGAACTTGCGGTTTTATTTTAATAATATTAATTTACCTGCTGATAAGTCTTGTGTTACTTTTGCCAACACGTACGTGATAAGCGGACCAATACATATTTTGAGAGCAAGTATTATACATTTTGGAGGAGGCCTGTGTCCCAGCAGTAGGAACATTAATAGGCTGATGATGTGTGTGTGATGTGATGCAGTTATATGATGTTTTTTAAAGGGCGGGCGCATCGCCTTATGCGGTATTAAGACAATTTATAATAATTGATACTTATTTAAGTACTAAAATAAAATATAAAAAGGAATTGAAGTGTACACACATCTCAAATTTCAATTTTTTTAATATTTACTTTCAAAATATTCTTATGCGTAGTTGAAGGTTTCGCAAATGATTGAATTGAGTTTATTTCCGCATGGACTACATTTTCTTTCAAGTGCTAATTCAATAAATAACTAAAAATCGTGAGCATAGCATATGATACTAGTAATTTATATGCGCAATACTTACGTTTTTTTTTTATTTTGTTACAGTAAGCTGAAAAGCGATTGAAATACCTGATGTTTCTTACTTACATAAAACATTTTATTTTTCGAATAAATTTTGAGTAGTTAGCATAATTAAAATTCGCAGACTTATTAAGTAAGTAGGTGAAGATGTATGTAGTATGGACATTTGTTACTTTTTCATGCAAAAAGCTTCTGAACGGATTTTGATGTAACCTTACCTTTAGAATAATTCAAAGGCGCATTTAACTATACCTAGTGCCATAAGCTCTATTGAGAATGTTAAAGGTATTCGGTTATTTACCATTGTTCATCATATCAGAGATTATATACGTGAGCTATTTAAAATACTTGATAACTGACCTACCGCCGACTTAGTACTTATAATTGTTTTCTAAGTATTGGACAATAACATAATCATATTCAAGTTTTAAAACACAATGGGTAATTGTATAGTGCAAAAGTAAAATGTGCCACCCTCTGATCGTTATCTTATCATATTTTGAAGAATCGGTATTGTTTACCTGAGTCTCCGTCAGCTGTTACAGTTAAGAACTAATTAAACGTAGGACGAGCCGAGGGCGGCAACTAATATTCTTATTGTTATATATAATGCTGAGGTTTACTTATATTTTCTAATAAAACACCGCTATATATGTATTAATTTTAAAGATGCGAAATCGATATTCCACATAAAATACAACGTATCCGATAAGTTCGTAACCACACCTAGCTCTATAAGCTCTATTGTGAATGTTAAAGGTATTTGGTTCCCTACCATTGTTCATCTTATCAGAGATTATAAGTGAGCTATTTAAAACATTTGACAACTTAACTACCGCCAATTTAGTACTTATTGTTTTCTTAGTATTGGACAATAACATAATAAATATACCACTTAGTTAATCACAATAGATAATTGTGTAGTCCAAAAATAAAATGTGCCGTCCTCATAGTTATCTAAATATATTTCGAAAAGCCAGTATTGTTTACCTGAGTCACCAGTCACAGTCATCATTACCACCTATCATGGTATATAAAAGAAGAATACTCCTTGCTGCTTTATGCAGTTTCTTGCTAACCATCAAAGTGATCACATCGTTTACAAGTTGCAATTACTATGGAGCTTTTATCCTGTGTCCGTAACTCGAAAGAATTGTCTTTCGATTTTTTCGCGAGTGCGCTAACTCACGAATTGCCGGACGCCGACCTCGAAGAAGTCCAGCTGCGATATGTCCCTGAGTACATACGCGATCTCAGGAACATAAAAGAGCAATGAAAAGCGGAGTTCCTGGACTTCAAAGACTATACAGCATTGGTAAACTGGAAGAAATTTGAGGCACAATACGAAAAAGAGGTCAAAAAACACAAGACGATATTAAAAAATTTGGACCATATAAGATGGAGATATATAAAAGGTGACAGGAACCATTTCACCCAGTCACTTGATCTTAATTTGCTGCAAGAGTTGGTTACGATCCTCAATGATCAACCAAATCAGAGAGAAGAAATTTTCAATCGGCTCATATCACCCCCTCCCGGTATGCCCAGAACCATCACATATCTTTTCTACGTGATCTACGCATTCTGGGCAGTGTATGGGGAGCCACCACATACATGAGGCATACAAGTATAATTGTGGGCCCCGCTGATGCAGCTGCGGTGACCGGAGGGGAACTCGCGAAAGCGTGAAGACTGAAGGCTAAGGAAGCAAAATTGATTTTGAAGACTGGTATTTATGTTTAGTGTGATAAAGTGTGATTATGGTTAAGTCATAACTTTTAAGCTTAGTTAGTAGTTTTTGATTTACAAAATGTAGGTATAGTTAATTTAGCATTTTACACACCGTGTATTTTTTTATCTTTGAAAATAAATGTCATGTCGATCAACTTATTTTTTATTTTATTACACTTTCCCTGTTAGACATAAGCACCTACACATACACAAGTAACACACAATATTTTTCTTGATATTGACTTTATTGTCCAACACCAAGATAAAAATAAGACATAAAGGAAACTTCAAAATAAGAAAAATACTAATCGCATTCAAGCTGGGAGGTATTAGGAACAGGGGATAGCGCTATCCGTAATCTAAGCTCCATCTCTTTTTAGCAATAAGACAATTATATTGAGGATTTCCCCGCGGTCGCAGGTAAAAAAAACTTGTCGTTAGTAACAAGACAAGCTTTTACTCTGAACAGAGGAGATAATGCTCAGTGATAGATAAGAATCTATTATAATGTTATTAGGTAGAGGTGTGTTTTATTGTCGAATACCTAGAAAGGATAATTAGTATTCATTTGTCGGTAATTAGTTCATTGTTATAAATGGTTAACGTAAAATAATAATAATAATACATTGCTGGAAGCTTGGATCCTGGTCCCGATACCGGTGGGCCTCTTTTTTATGTTTTAAAATGTTTTTGTTTTAAACGTGACTTATATAAATAATAGAAGAAAGATTGTGAAATAAAGGAAATAATAATAAAAAAATATTATTTTCTCTCCACGAAGGTTGATTTAAAATCTAATTCAAACTATGTCACAACACGTGGTAAAAGCTCCTTTGCGAGAGACTGGAATCCGTTGTAAGGAAACCCAGTGTTACTGTCATACTGTAAAAATAGTCGTTAGGATACTTATAGGAAGTTTGAAAGTGGCGCAAGTGACTGAAAAGGTGATGAAGAAGGATTAAACGCATGTTACAAAAAGGGTTATGCATATAAAATGTGGATTGATGGAGAGGAAGAGGAAGGCCAAAGAAAAGATGGATGGAATGTGTGAAGAGTGATATGAAAGCAAAGGGAGGCGGCAGTGATAGCGTGACAGGGTATAGGACGGTATGGTAGAAGAAAAAGTGTTGCGCCAACCCAAATATTTAACAAATATAACAAGGAATAAGGGCAGGCAGATGATGATGATGATTTCGTTGTTAACGAATCCTTAATTATGGCTTAGTTTTTTTAAAACTTTCGTTTGTGGCTTTTGGCAAATACTATGCAAACAGGAGATGCAGATGAAATTAATAATTATCTAGATACGTGGCAGCGTGTCAAGCCAAGTTCAAGCAAAAAAGGA
>CAOCPI010000025.1:0-43438 GCA_948252205.1 Orthosia incerta
CTCTGTAATTAAGAAACAATTAAATGCCCTATTTTGTACTTGGCTAAAACACTATCCACGAAAAGCCAAAAAAAAGAAACCTCATTCTTTTAGTCTATGGCCGATCGCCATTGTTAAATGCGCGTGTTAGAATCATGAATGGAACTCTATATAAAAGTATTGATATCTACCAAGATAGCAAGCTTTGAATGTCAAGATGGTTATTGATTATTTACTGTGTATCAGGGTTCTAATGTATGCGGTGTGTAAGGCAAGGGTTTTATGAATAAAAGCACAGAAAGACAAGACTAGGTATTTATTTAAATAAGGCTTGTCAATTAATTTATATTTAGAAGGCTCATCGAGCTTACTGCCCGGTCGCTAGACCTAGTTCTCGTGTGGAAGAAGGGCAAGAAACCCCACGGAAGCTCTTTCATAGTATTTATCGGTGTGAGTCTATCTGGCAGGCCCCAACGAGATTCATCAACGGGTGATAGCTTTTCATAAAGACATTATTTTGTACCTTAAGAAAATGAATATGATACATTTTGTACCTCGTTAGTTTTTGATTGAATGACGTTTTTATGAAGTGTCTAGCTAGCGGGCCCCTTAAGATTATTTTTATTATTATTATACTTTCAGTCGCCCAATAGTGCTCGGAGTTAGAAACTATTATGTACCTTACAAATCCATAATTTTGACTTTCTGTGAGCTATATTTCAGAAGATATACGTTATTTAAACAAACGTCCAGCCAGCGGGCCCCTTTTTAAAATACTACTCTTTTATACCATACAATAGTGTTAGGAGCTTGATACTATTATGTACCTTACAAATCCAAAATTTCGACTTTCTATGAGCTATACTTCAGAAGATATTCGTTATTTAAACAAACGTCCAGCCAGCGGGCCCTATTTAAAATACTACTCTTTTATATCATACAATAGTGAGGAGCTTGATACTATTATGTACCTTACAAATCCAAAAATGCGACTTTATGTGAGCTATACTTCAGGAGATATTCGTTAATTAAATAAGTATTCAACCAACGGATCTGGTTACACAAGTTATTCACAAGTACCCTCGTAGTTTTATTATAAGTTGCCTACAAAATTAACTCTGTAGTAGTCTAGTATAGCTCACAGAAAGTCGAAATGTTTATATTTGTAAGGTACATAATAGTATCAAGCTCCTAACACTGTTGTATGGTATAAAAGAGTAGTATTTAAAAAAGGGCCCGCTGGCTGGACGTTTGTTTAAATAACGAATATCTTCTGAAGTAAAGCTCTTAGGAAGTTGAAATTTTGGATTTGTAAGGTACATAATAGTATCAAGGTCCTGACACTATTGTATGGTATAAAAGAGTAGTATTTTAAAAAGGGGCCCGCTGGCTAACGTTTGTTTAAATAACGAATATCTTCTGAAATATAGCTCACAGAAAGTCAAAATTATGGATTTGTAAGGTACATAATAGTTTCTAACTCCGAGCACTATTGGGCGATCTGAAAGTATAATAATAATAAAAATAATCTTAAGGGGCCCGCTAGCTAGACACTTCATAAAAACGTCATTCAATCAAAAACTAACGAGGTACAAAATGTATCATATTCATTTTCTTAAGGTACAAAATAATGTCTTTATGAAAAACTATCACCCGTTGATGAATCTCGTTGGGGCCTGCCAGATAGACTCACACTATTTATCGATATCTTTTACAACAACAAAGTATTTACAATATTATATAAACAAAATAACAAGGATAACTCAAAGGACATAGACTAGCCCTTAAATCAATATAACATATTAGGCATAAAGGCCGTAATATGATATAAATACAGTTTCAACACAACCATTAGCAATAATAAAGTTATAATATCAAATAACTTACGTTAGCCTTGTGTAGTCGATCTTACACCAATTATTGATAATAAAGGAAATATAATAATATATCTGGCCTGTACTGGCTTGTAGTTCACAGAAAAGTAAGTCAGCTTATCCATTACACAATATTTTATAATCTCGGGTCTATCTGTGTCTCAATATGTCCAATATGAGAAAATGGCGCGGTATCCCGCCATTTTCTATATTGCTTTAAATAATCTCACAATTAGGTGAACAATAATAAACTATCATGTAATGAATCCATTTTAAAACGTAACAAGACAATTAAGGAATTTAATAACACCTCTTTAGTCATTCTTAATCAATATTCGAAAGAATATTGATACTAACAGACAGTATTGTACTAATTGTTTCAAAGGACTTATAATACTATTATAGCAATATAAAATCCAGGATACATCACAATAATCATTACAAATTAAGTAATAATTTATAGTAATAACATCAATGTGGCTTAATACAATTTTAAGAGTTATTTCCTGTACACAACAATATTTACTTAGGTGGGTACTCTTTTACAGTTGTAGGTAGTTGACAACACAATAATAATTTAGGTCGGTACTTAAACATTTGTCGGTAGGCGCTTAATAAATATGACAGGTATGTATTATGTAGCAAACCATTGTCACTTGAAAAATGAAAATTCGCGATTTGATGACGTCACACATACTTCAAATTCTAACACGGCCATACTGACAAATACTTCGTCCACGAAGTACATATGTACGATTTTATATAGCTTATTTGATAATAGCATATCAATGAAAACAATAGTTAATGTCATAAGACTTTTAAATTTACTTTGTAGCTTGGATCACAATAGTGACTCAAGATAAGTGTTTTAAGATTATTATACCCAAATCTTACTTGTCACATCATTATTAATAAATAATGAAGTGTTTAACCAATTACATTCAGGTAAACATACAATGCTACTTTTAAGACATCGTGGTCACTTTCAGTCGTACTGAGATACACTATCAAAATTATTTACCAGATACTTTGACATGTCAATCACATTCACCAACTGCCGGTGAGATTTATCAGATACCAATTTAAAGATTTATTAAAGAATGGTTAGGCCAAATAAATAGACACGCCAAGCGCTTTCACCCGCTACCGGTGAGATTAAATAGAATAGAATAGAATAGAATAGAATATTTATTTGCTATAAATGGCGGCAAGTATAAGGCCTAGTAGCGGATATTGAGCCAAATAAATAGACACGCCAAACGCTTTCACCCGCTACCAGTGAGATTGAATGGCGCCAAATATAAGGCCTAGTAACGGATACTTGAGCCATATAAATAGACATGCCAAAAGCTTTCACCTGCTGCTGGCGAGATCAATTGACGCAAATTATAAGGCTTAGCAGCGAATAAGTTGTAGCATAAATATGCTGATTACATTTTACGAATTGCGGTAAAATCTTTTATTACTTTTACCGAATTGTGGTAACAACTATTATTACGTTTACCGAATTGCGGTAACAACTTTTATTACGTTTACCGAATTGCGGCAAGATCTTTTATTACACTTACCGGATTGCGGTAAGATCTTTATTTATTACATTTACCGAATTGCAGTAAGATCTTTATTTATTACAGTTACCGAATTGCAGTAAGATCTTAATTTATTACATTTACCGAATTGCGGCAAGATCTTTTATTACATTTACCAGATTGCGGTAAAATCTTTATTTATTACATTTACCGAATTGCAGTAAGATCTTTATTTATTACAGTTACCGAATTGCAGTAAGATCTTAATTTATTACATTTACCGAATTGCGGTAAGATTTTTTGTTATATTTTTATAAAATATAACTCAGCAAGATCTTTTATTATATTTTTATAAAATATAGCTCAGTGGTATCAATGTCAAAATAAATGGGAAATCAATAATTCAATATTATTTCACCAACCAACACAATACATCGCTCGGTCAACCTGACAATATTGTTGCAAATTGTACTGATTGTACATATTTTCTTCTGACCAGTAATAGTTTTACGGATTTTGTCAAGGGCACTCTGACCAGTACTTGACTTTTCATCGTAATAACATTAGCTATTTGACTAAGACCACAGAATAAGCACTTTCACGGTAAAAGAAATGCAAAGAAAAGATAATTACTACAGAATTTTCACCTAAAATCTGCACTAAAATTGGACCAATAACAGACCAATAGTGACATATTTTTTTATAATTCTCTTGCTGTATACCATTAGATCACGATTTGTTTATATTCAAATTGAATCTCTAATAGCCCTTAAACTTATTACATTTATTTTCAGATCGATCAAAATGCATGGTCATGAAAATATTAATTGGATTGTTACATTTAATATTTCTGAAGATGAAAACATTAATTCTAATAATTAACACGGGTTGTAGGAAAATAATTTCGCTACAGCTTATGCTGTAACTACTATTCCTTTTTAATTTTACCCAAAAGACAGCCAAGAGAAAAACGGAGCAGAGAATATTTTCTTGTAAACGTGAGAATATTGTTAAAACTACTATTCCCTAATAACGATTCTTTGCAAGTCCTTTGTACCTCTTAAGTGTGAATGTGGTCACTAACCGTTTTATTACCAAGTTGGGTACACTTTTTTAAAAATACCCTCTGGTAATCAAAATATTCATAAAAAAATCAAAACAAAATTCTTTAAAATCTCATAGTACATCTTAAATGAAATAGCATTAAATGATATACTATTAAATAACTCATTTTGAGGTATTTAATTATGGCGAGACCAAAATTTTACGATTTTATTTAGTAATAATTACTAATTTTCTGGTATATAAATTGAAAACCTTAGAAAATATTGTTTTACTCTTATTCAAACATATCTTTATAACACATAAGATATTCAAAATTTATATATATTCAATAGTAAAACAAATAAAACCAAAGTCTCACCACTTTTAGCTACTTCGTGCTGTAGCTGTTGGCTTGATGTCCATACCTAGTCAGACTCCGATGCTCTGACAATAAATTGCAGACTCGCAGATCCACTGCTCGTAAGGTAGCACGAAGAACCGTAGTTCCAATGGTAGTACATCCACAAGCTATGCGGCTCGCAGTGCCGTCGTCTGGGGCGGCATCGCGAAGTCATCGTCTTGGTGCGAGTGGAGTTGGCGACTCGTCGACACGTTGTTTATGAAAATGTCAAAATTGGATTCATTAGAAATCTGTGTGAGCTAGAGCTGAATCCCTGCTTCTGATGTTAGAATCATGAATGGAACTCTATATAAAAGTATTGATATCTACCAAGATAGCAAGCTTTGAATGTCAAGATGGTTATTGATTATTTACTGTGTATCAGGGTTCTAATGTATGCGGTGTGTAAGGCAAGGGTTTTATGAATAAAAGCACAGAAAGACAAGACTAGGTATTTATTTAAATAAGGCTTGTCAATTAATTTATATTTAGAAGGCTCATCGAGCTTACTGCCCGGTCGCTAGACCTAGTTCTCGTGTGGAAGAAGGGCAAGAAACCCCACGGAAGCTCTTTCATAGTATTTATCGATATCTTTTACAACAAAAAAGTATTTACAATATTATATAAACAAAATAACAAGGATAACTCAAAGGACATAGACTAGCCCTTAAATCAATATAACATATTAGGCATAAAGGCCGTAATATGATATAAATACAGTTTCAACACAACCATTAGCAATAATAAAGTTATAATATCAAATAACTTACGTTAGCCTTGTGTAGTCGATCTTACACCAATTATTGATAATAAAGGAAATATAATAATATATCTGGCCTGTACTGGCTTGTAGTTCACAGAAAAGTAAGTCAGCTTATCCATTACACAATATTTTATAATCTCGGGTCTATCTGTGTCTCAATATGTCCAATATGAGAAAATGGCGCGGTATCCCGCCATTTTCTATATTGCTTTAAATAATCTCACAATTAGGTGAACAATAATAAACTATCATGTAATGAATCCATTTTAAAACGTAACAAGACAATTAAGGAATTTAATAACACCTCTTTAGTCATTCTTAATCAATATTCGAAAGAATATTGATACTAACAGACAGTATTGTACTAATTGTTTCAAAGGACTTATAATACTATTATAGCAATATAAAATCCAGGATACATCACAATAATCATTACAAATTAAGTAATAATTTATAGTAATAACATCAATGTGGCTTAATACAATTTTAAGAGTTATTTCCTGTACACAACAATATTTACTTAGGTGGGTACTCTTTTACAGTTGTAGGTAGTTGACAACACAATAATAATTTAGGTCGGTACTTAAACATTTGTCGGTAGGCGCTTAATAAATATGACAGGTATGTATTATGTAGCAAACCATTGTCACTTGAAAAATGAAAATTCGCGATTTAATGTCGTCACACATACTTCAAATTCTAACACGCGCGTATAGGAAAACTGATTAATTTTGCCCGCCATTGTGAAAAAAAATTCACAACTCGTTTTTACTGTTGAAAATGATTTTTTAGTATTATTTTCTTCACAAGTGTGTTGAAAAACGTCGTATGATACACGTGTGTATTGATGATTACCGTCCTCGGCTCTCTTAAGACCCTCACCTACGGCTCGGGTCTCAATGGCGCCTCAGCGGTAATCACCAACATTGCACACTTGTACCATAATGTACTATTGTTCTATATGTATATTTGCAGCACAGCAGCCGTTCGCTCAACCACTGCGCCAATCATGTCGTCAGTTCAATCTTAGGTACTGCAACAATTGAGTTTGCATTGTCTTCAAACCTTATGTTTGTACTGACATGAAATGGTTTTGGTTTCAAAAGGTTAATCATATTTTGAATAGGATTCAAATACGTTGATGCATTATGTTTAGATTTTTCATTCCTTTAAGATAAGATAAGATAAGATATTTATTTTTGTAAAAACATGAGTATACAATAGAATTGCATGGTCTTAAAATAACATTTGGTAATAGGTTCTACATGTTTTGCCTTTCAGGGCGTACAAAAAATTGTATTTGGTCATATTAACCGTTTGAATTTATACAATTATCAAAAAAAAATATTTAACCCACTTTCATGCAGTCGATTATAAACAATCTATAGAAAAACTTTAAAACTAAAAAAAAAATGGTACAGTTTTGAGATTGAGGAAATGTCATAATGATAGGCACTAAGTACGATCATTTAAAAATTCTGTTAAGCTATAATAACATTTGGCTATCAGGTATTTTTTTAGATGTAGTTTAAATAGAGTTGTGGGCATTTGTCTAATAGGTTTAGGGATTTGATTGTAAATATCTGGTGCTAAAGAGAAAATACTTTTACGCATGAGTGCCGTGGTTGATCTTACTGTTCATAATTTATTGTTATTTCGTCGATTGCGGATTGAAACATCTGATAGTTTTTTAAATAGTTTGGGATTATATTGTACGAAATTAGCCACTTCAAAAATAAACAAGCAAGGTAGATTTAAGATTTTGTATTTAATAAAAAATGGTTTGCAACTATCCGTTTTTTTAAGCCGAACATACCCCTAATGCAGTTTTTTTCAATCTTTCCAGTTTAATAAATAGTCTTCAGAGGCAACGCTTATCAGTAATACAAGAAATATATTTCTGTTAATTTCCTCTTTAATTTAATCATTGCTACGTCCTGTCTTCATAGTACCTATGATGTAGGGTTTTTTTTTGCAATCGTCTCCTCGAGTTCTTGGACTTTAGACAAAGAGTCTATCAGTTATAGCGACTATCAAAATGTCAAAATGTTTGGGATTGACCACGTGACATTTCGGTATGCCAATCTTATTATTTTTTTACGAATAAGACTATCTTCATCTCAGTCCCCGAACCATGACGTGTCTAAACTATCATCAAACGACTGTAAAAAAAAACAGATGTATACATCTGTCCCTTACGCACACACAAAATAACCTTGCTCTAAGATCTTATGGTCACCCCCCTGATGGCATGTCACTTTGTCCCACAATTGAGAAGAAACCATCAACACCTCATATTCATAATCCGTCAAGCCGTGTGGGCTGTAGAGCGTGCTCATCTATTCTATATTATATATATATATTATATTATATTTATTATATATAATAAAAGCGAAAGGTGACTGACTGACTGACTGACTGATCAATCAACGCACAGCCAAAACTGCTAAGCCTAGAAGCATGAAATTTGGCAGAAAGGTTCCTCAAGTGACGTAAGTGTGCACTAAGAAAGGCTTTTTGGTAATTCCACCCCTGAAGGGGTAAAAAGGGGGTTGAAAGTTGGTATGAAAAATCTAATTATTTCGGCCAAAATTCTTGAAACTTAGCACAAATAGTATTCTAAGTAAATGATAAAGATTGAGATTATTAGTTTTTCGGAACTACCCCCCAATTAATGATTTAGGGGGTATTGAAGTTTGTATGGAAAAATCTGACTTCTTGTGTCAATAAACTTGAAACTTGCCACAAATACTAAACTAAATGAATGATAAAGGTTGTTATTATTATTTTTTGAAACTACCCCGAAAAGATGATTTAGGGGGTATTAAAGTGTTTTTCAATTTAGGGGTGTTCAAGTTTTTTTGAAGAATCTTATTAATAAACTTGAAACTTAAAATAAATACCAATATAAATAAACAATAAAGGTTGTCATTATTAGTTTTTGCAACTACCCCCAAAAGATGATTTAGGGGGTATTAAAGTGTTTTTGAAGAATCTTATTTCTTGGGGTAATAAATTTTGAAAGTTGACATAAATACCATCCTAAGTAAACAATAAAGTTTGTCATTATTCGTTTTTTGCAGCTACCCCCAAAAGACGATTTAGGGGGTATTACAGTGTTTTTGAAAAATCTTATTTCTTGGGTTATACATTTGAAAGTTGACATAAAAACCATCCTAAGTAAACAATAAATGTTGTCGTTATTAGTTTTTCAAAAGTCCCCCAAATGATGATTTAGGGGGTGTTGAAGTTTGTATGGAAGAATCTGATTTTTTGGGGCAATAAACATTAAACTTGACATAAATACCAACCTAAATAAACAATAAAAGTTTTCATTATTAGTTTTTCGAAACGACCCTTAAAATACGATTTCGGGGTGGTAGAGATTTTAGATTACGTTTTCTGCACATAGCTTCTTTTTTTATGATGCAAGGGAGCACTTATGAGAGATTTCTGGAAATGCAACTTTTTAAGGGGTTAAAAAGGAGACGTTTATTTGTATGAAAAATCTTATTCTTTTGGCATAATAATAAAGGTTGGCATCATTAGTTTTTCGTTATTACCCCCAGTAGACGCATTTAGGGATGTCAAAGTTTTTATGAAGAATCAAATGGCACTAAGACGGGGACCTCTACATCGATTTGGAACTACCGAACTGGACCGTTTGTCTCAGGTAAACATAGTTGTGAGTGACATTTTAGTGTCGCGTAATTTACGCTGTGACGCGTAATTTACACAGCATTCGTTTTCATACTAAAGTAATTTTTTGTCCACCCGAAATGATTCGTCTCAAAAAACCCGACCGCTCTTCGTATCCAGCAGACTTGCGGCCCTCGCCAGGACATCAGTCCAACTTGCGCGAGGCCTTGCAATGTTGCGTCTTCCAGTAACGAGCTCGCCACTTCAAAACCTTTCAGTAACATATACTATCTGTTCAGAAAACGGTGAAAATAAACAATAAAAAATTACAAACAAATTCTAACATAGAAGATCCCCTTTTATGGAAAGTCGGTTAAAAATGAAGATTTTCTTAAAAACTTTCATCCCCTATTTCTATTAGAGAATGGGATACGGTTGCAGAAAGAAAATACTTATTTGTAGTGCAATAGAAAAATATAATTTTCCGACTTTTATTACTACGGTTGCTAGGACACGTTAAGCAGTAGACAAGATGTAGTTTATATTAAACTTATAGGTTTGCAACCTCTAACACCGCCCCTTAAACTTATCTTGTTAACATACATCAGTAGCCAAACCTAACTCGTTTACAAAATACTTATGTTTCTCTACCGACAAAGGTTTAGTCAAGACATCCGCCGTCATTTTGGACGTTGGCAAGTAATTTATTTTTACTGCACCATTGCTGACCGCCTCCCGGACGAAATGATGACGTATGTCTATATGTTTTGACCTACCATGAAACATACTACTTTCAGTCAATTTCAAGGCCGACTGATTATCATTGAAAATAGTTATTTCAATGTTACTACCTATACATTCGTGCAAGAAAGTTTTTATAAACAGTGCTTCTTTACAAGCATCGGAGAGTGACATGTACTCCGCCTCAGTACTCGATAATGCAACGGTACGCTGTTTCCTACTTTCCCAACATGTAATAGAATTCCCAATTTTGAAAACATATCCCGTATAAGAACGTCTATCGATTTCATTAGAAGCCCAGTCTGCATCAGCAAAACCCGTCACAGATAAGCCAGTTTTCTTATAGGTAATGCAGTAATCTACTGTACCTTTAAGATAACGCAACACGCGTTTAGCTGCTTTCCAGTGGACATCGGAAAAACAGTTATTGAATTGGCTTAATACGCTTACAGCGTGACATATATCAGGACGCGAACAAACCGCTACATACATAAGACAACCGATCAATTCTCGATACTCCAAACTGTCATCCTTTTTATCAGCTTTGTTCAATTTTTGGCACTGCATTGGAGTTTCAACAGATTTGCAATCTTGCATGTTGTATTTCTCTAATATCTTTTTAATATAGGCACTTTGATCTAGAGTGATCTTGCCATGATCTTTCCTGATTCTTAATCCTAGAACTCTTTCTACAGGACCAAGATCTTTCATCACAAATTCTTTCATCAGCAATGATTTAGTTTTAGTTTTTTCCGCATTACAATTGCTGAAAATTACTAAATCATCAACATACAACGCGATAATTACAAACTTGTCGCCATTTTGCTTTATGTATACACATGGTTCAGAGACCAATCTCTTGAACTTGAGTTTGTTGACAAGAACATGATTGATCTTTTCATTCCATGATTTAGGCGCTTGTTTTAGACCGTAAACAGCTTTGTGTAGTCGATACACCTTGTTATTGCCTCTACCTTTTTCAAAACCTTCTGGTATTTCCATGAAAATGGTTTCTTTTAAATCACCGTTTAGAAAGGCTGTTTTTACGTCCATGTGGTCAATCTCCATATCGTACTCCACAGCCAAAGCTAATAACATTCTTATGGTTTCGTATCTCACTACAGGTGAAAAAGTTTCAAAATAATCCACTCCATATTTTTGCGTAAATCCTTTTGCCACTAGACGTGCTTTGTATTGTAATAGTTCACCGTTAAGCCCTCTTTTCTTCTTAAATATCCATTTGGTCTTTATTGGCTTAGCACCTTTCGGCAAATTGGTTAAGATAAAACACTTATTGTCCAAAAAGGACTGATATTCGTCTTTCATAGCAGCTCGCCACTGCCTGGCTTTAGAACTATTCAAAGCTTCTTCAACTGTTCTTGGATCATCACTGCCACACGCTTCTCCCGTCAAAAAACCACAAAGGAAGGAGTTCTCATCAGCTTCCACGTATTCTGCTCTCGAGTCATCTGTCTCAAATGAAACATCTGGAACATAAGTAGCATCTGAGTGATGATCTGTGACCAAGCTACTGGTCGAAGCCTCGCTATCGTTAGCATCATCAGTAGTCACAGAAGTTTGTTCTGACTCTGTTCTATTCTCGGATACATAAGAAGTCTTAAGTTCTGTAATCACATCTGATTCCACTTTAGTGAAATTCAGATGCTTGAGGAATTGATTCTCAATGAACTTAACATTTTTTGCTATTGTTAGCTTATAGCTCTCAAGATCCAAGAGCCGGTATCCCTTTGTGTTCTCACAATATCCCGCAAATATGTAAGGTTTAGATTTGCGATCCAGTTTTTTTCGATTATTTTGCACAGCATATGCTAAACAACCAAATACACGTAAGTTATCTAAGTTTACCTTATGTCCAGTGTAAATCTCTTCTGGAGTTGCACCTCTAACTGCCTTTGTAGGTGAACGATTTTTTATGTACACCGCTGTGTTCGCAGCCTCAGCCCAGAATCGTTGATCCAAACCTGCTTCCAGAAGCATACAGCGCACCGCCTCAATAATCGTTCGGTTCGCACGTTCGGCAACTGCATTTTGCTGTGGACAGTGAGGAACAGTAGTATGATGCCGGATTCCACACTTACTCAAATACTGGTTAAAACTCGTATTGATGTACTCGCCACCATTATCGCTTCTCAGGATTTTAATTTTTTTATTAGTCTCGTTCTCTACAAGAGCTTTAAAAATCAAAAAACACTCAAAAACTTTGTCTTTCGATTCTATTAAATAGCAAAACGTCTTCCTAGAAAAATCGTCAATAAATGTTAGCAAATATCTCGCACCGCCTATAGATTTCACTGGCATAGGGCCGCACACGTCCGTGTGAACCAGTCCTAACACCTCACTTGCACGTGAAAAGGATTTCTTAGGGAAAGGTAAATTAGTAACCTTACCTTCAATACAGGCGATACATTGCTCGTATGTGGATACATCATAGTCAATACCAGCCGCCATACCACTCTTGAGTAGGTTCATGCTGCGACTATTCAGATGTCCAAGCCGACGATGCCATAAACCCTGAGATGGAAGATCTACCTGGGTACTCAAGGAGACGCTTGCTGGCATACTGTGTACGCGCGAAACGGAATTTATATACGCATCCCCGGTTTCTAATTTATAAAGACCGCATGCATCCCGTTTTGCTACAGCTATTAACTCTCCGTTTTTGTAAATTTTACAAAAAATCGATGTAAATTTTACTTCAAAACATTTTTGTGTCAAAATACTGACAGATAACAGATTACATGACAAGTTCGGTATAAAAACTACATTACTGACAGTTACCCATTGGTTTTGTAAAAAAAGTTTCACATCTCCACGACCCGATGTAAAAAGTTTTTCACCGTTCGCAACGCTTATTTCCTTTGGCGTATCACACACAAAATCATGCAAAATGTCTCTACTATTGGTCATGTGGCAAGTTGCACCACTGTCAACGTACCACACATCTCGATCCAGCTTCACCGTCAGAGCCGACAACATAGTCGTCCTACCAGGAGTTTTCTGAACCTTCTCCTCCTCTTGACAACTGGAACTAGATGATTTATCCTTATGCGGTGCTTTCTGTCTGCAAGCTCTAGCGTAATGACCTAATTTTTTGCATCGAAAGCACTTGGGACGCTTCGAGATCGAAGTCGTTAGGGCATTCTGTTCCGTACCTTCAGCATCACCTCGTCTCTGTGCCTCCTGGAGTAGTTTACTTTTCACCAGTTCACTTGAGAGAGGAAGGCTACTATGCTCTAACGTCATAATGAGTGGGTCAAACTGCTTGGGAAGCCCACTGAGCATTATTATAGCAACGAACTCGTCTTCCAGAGAAGCATTTATGTCTTGTAGTTGTTGGGCAGAATCTAGATTTTTTGTAACATACGCCTCCATACTCTCAAACTGCTCTAATTTTAAGCTAAATAGCATTCTGAGGAGACCTAATCGTCTACACAGACCTTTATCCTCGAACGATTTCTGTATATTCTTCCAGGCATCAAACGCAGTATTGCAATTCCTGACAACGGAGTAAACAGATGGCTGAACACTGAGGCAGATTCGTGCTAGCGCTTTTTCCTGTTTCTTCTTGTCTTCGTTTTCCGGTTTATTTTTCTTATCGACCTCGTTGACACATTCAAACAAGTCTTCATGAATAAGCAACATCTTCATTTGAAATTTCCAGGTGGTGTAATTATTTACCCCGGAGAGTTTCTCAATTGCGACGGACTGGTTACTCATTTTCGCGATTTCGTAATTTTTACTTGATAATATAATTATTTATATCATACGCGTTCTGCTTCCTCACGCTCTGCTACCATATTAGAGAATGGGATACGGTTGCAGAAAGAAAATACTTATTTGTAGTGCAACAGAAAAATATAATTTTCCGACTTTTATTACTACGGTTGCTAGGACACGTTAAGCAGTAGACAAGATGTAGTTTATATTAAACTTATAGGTTTGCAACCTCTAACAATTTCTACCCCTTAAAGGATGGATTTCCAAAAATCCCTTCTTGGTGCAAATTTAAGTACGTCATTTAAAACAAACCTTTGTGCAAAATTTCATTATTCTCGACCGAGTGATTTCACCTTATACCTTTTACCTTATAGTAAAAATTTATCCCGACATAGCGCTCATAAGGGATAATTCATTGGAATGATTGCGTGAACGAGCTATTTTAACGCCAAAAAATGACTCAGCAGCTTTAATCAATGATCTTTTGTTGGAGTCATTTCAAGGCGAAGAATTTGTATACTATTCCATAGATACGGTAGTAAATACAGACGAAGCAGTCCACTATCCTGTTGAATTTTTAAATACTATTAATCCAGCAGGTCTCCCATATCATAAGCTCAGACTGCGTGTCGGTACACCTGTGATGTTACTTCGGAATATAAAACCACCAAAACTATGCAATGGTACTAGACTGCAAGTTAAGGCTTGGCATCGAAATTTAGTAGAAGCCACTATTTTGACGGGGTCGGCCCAAGGGGAAACAGTATTTGTGCCACGTATACCGTTTTTCCTAATGATCTGCCTTTTGAATTTAAGCGCCTTCAGTTTCCTCTCAAAGTTTGCTTTGCCATGACAATAAATAAGTCACAAGGCCAAACTCTTAAATTTGCGGGCAACGACTTGCGGTGGGACTGTTTTTCACATAGGCAGTTTTACGTTGCGTGTTCTCGTGTGAGCTCACCTCGCGGTCTGGATATTTTAGCTCCATCCACAAAAATGGTTAAGAATGTTGTTTATAAAGAAATATTGACATTTTTTTGTTGCATTTTGTTGCGTCACCTTTTGTTGCATCTTTAGCAACAAACGCCGTTCGATCAGTCAGTTAGTTTGTTTCTTCTTTTATAATCTTAATCGATCGTATCCACGCGGACGAAGTCGCGGGCAAAACATAGTGTATACATAAAATCGTGAAAATTACCCGCCCGCAGTCCGCAGTCAGGTAAAAAACATTCTTCCTAATGGAATCAGGGGGGTGACCATAAGCTCTTAGAGCAAGTTTATTTTGAGTGTGCGTAAGGGACAGATGTATATGACTTGTATACATCTGCCCCTTTTTTATAGTCATTTGATGATAGTTTTGACACGTGCGACAACATTAGTATCTCATATTACATTAGGCTTATGTCCAGCAGTGGTAATGTTTCGGCTGAAATGATGATTATGATGATTAGTATCTAGGTAATCTGTTACATAATATTATGATAACTTGATAAGATATTAATTTCAAGTCTACTTATGTAATAAAACCGGGGAAGTAGAACTAATAGTAGAGTTAGGTTTGATTTTATAATCAACCGAAAATGTTTAGGGGATTTATAATTTTTATGTTCCAAGTCTCCCGTAGAACCAAGTCACCCCAGTCTCCCATACATACATACATTAATTCATATCCATAAGGACTATGCACCCAGTATAACACTACTATACTACGTATGAAGTATTACAATTAGAGATAGATTGACTCGTCACTATACCGACGACATGCCTGCATGTATGCATGATGATGATGGTCTTAGCCACTGGGCCACCGAGCTACCAAAATCGCAAATATTTTGGTATTTCAACAATCGCTATCGCTGAAAGAAAGTCACTTTGTAAGTGTGTAGTTGCATGTCAACCAACGAAAAGCGTTGCGTTGTAGCTTTTCGTATTTTCTACCGCTGCGCTGTCAGATACTGCCCGCATCAAATACGCTGGCTATGCGCAGTTCAAAAACTACAAGAACACGGCTTACCTTGCGCTCAAAAAGACAAAAAAAACGCATTCTATTGCTTTGTGCTGGCTACCTACTCGAAAACGAATGCCATTTTTTGCCATAAAAAAAGTTCGCTTTACAAATCACACATCCTGTTCACTTCATGTTTGAAAATCACATCCTCGACATCAATGTGACGTCAATAAAAGATAGATAGATAGATAGATAAAACATTTATTCAGTACAAACACAATAGAAGACACAGCACAGAAACGACAAATTTACACGACAAATAAAAGAACAACATTAAAAAAAAGAAGAAGAAAACAACACAAGGAAATAAAAGGCGGTGGTTAGCGACAAACTGATTTTTATTCAGGCGGACCACAGTCTGTACCCGACACTGTTGTCGCGTATTATTATAATGGTATAAGTACATATACTTATGCTTCGGTCGTCACAATATCTACTTGAAATCGATCACTAAATATAGGCATGACTGTTTGCTGTCTCGATACTTCAAAATATCACATGATTAAAGCTGAAACTTTTTTCTTAAAGGGCCGTTTTAAGTAATTACAAAAATAGGGTTTATCTAGTAGTCAATTTCGCTGCTTCGCAACTTGCCCGGAGCTTGAAATCAGGTTCGTTACTAAACAAAAACATGCTGTTGGTTCCGGCTGTCGTTTGTAGATCTTTGACAGATGTCTCGGATATTTAGAAGCCGCAAATCTAACATCAATCTAGCCAAGGGGCATCGTGTTACTCAGTTACTGGGTAGTGAGATCAGAAAGGCAGTTGCTGCATGTAATATACTGATAGTCAGCTGCATCCGGTTAGATTGGAAGCAGAGCTCAATATAGTAAGGCAAAAAACAAAAACCCGGCCAAGTGCGAGTCGGACTCCGAACCGCTAGACCTAGAAGCATGAAATTTAGCAGGAAGGTTCCTCGAATGACGTAAGTGAGTACTAAGAAAGGATTTTTGGAAATTCCGCCCCTAAGGAGGTCAAAAGTGGGTTGAAAGTTTGTATGAAATATTTAATTCCTGCGGCTAAAATTAACTTAAATTCTTAAATTAAATTATTGAAACTTGGCACAAATAGTAACCTGAGTAAATGATAAAGGTTGTCATTATTAGTTCTTCGAAACTACCCCCAAATGTTGATTTACGGGGTGTTGAAGTTTGTATGGAAGAATCTGATTTCATGGGTCATTGAAATTGAAACTTGACACAAATACTAACCTAAATAAACAATCAAGGTTGTCATTATTAGTTTTTTTAAACTTCCCCCAAAAGACGATTTAGGGGGTATTAAAGTGCTTTTGAAGAATCTTATTTCTTGGGTTAATAAATTTGAAAGATGACATACCAACTTAAGTAAACAATAAAGGTTGTCATTATAAGTTTTTCGAAACTAACCCCACGCTAAAAATCTTACTGGACAAGGTTTTGTTTTTGACGTAAGTTTCTAGGGGAGCACTAAACAGGATTTTTGGAAATTCAACCTTTAAGAGGGTGAAAAGGGGTAAAATTTGTTTGTATGAAAAATTTAAATAAAGTAAATAATCAAAATTTACATAAAATGTTTTTTAAAACTACTCCTAAGATGTGATTAAGGTGTTGAAGTGTTTTTGAGGTATTTTACTGCGCAATCTGACTAACATAAACGAAAAAAAGAGAAGAAAAGAGTGAATGACATGTTTGGGTACTTTGTTCAAATCTCGACCCTCAACGGGGTAAAAAGGGGTAATTAAGTTTTTAGTTTGGAGCAGTGGTGGCCCAGTGGTATCGGCCGCGACTTACAAGTTGTGAGTCGTGGGTTCGAACCCAGGCAGGCGCTTTACTTTGTGTAAATTATTTCATCACCATTGCTCTCAAAACGGTGAAGGAAAACATCGTGAGGAAACCGGCTATCGGCTATCATATCCACTAACCTGCACAGGCCCGCGTGGCGGATTATGGCCCATTCCCTCCCACAGAGAGGAGGCCTGTGTCCCAGCAGTGGGAATATTAATAGGCTGATGATGATGAAGTTTTTAGGGGACGGTTTTATTTTGTGGTGGTAACCTAAAATTTATTATTCTTTAAGACAAATAACGAATCGTCCCAAACCAATAAATCCTGTTTATCTACGATGCCCCATTTTTTATTGATTTAATAATAGCTTATTTTTGGTCGCCTTCACTAACTGCACATAAAAAGTCATATAAACGATAAACGAACGCGAACGAAGTCGTATTTTCTATCCGACTACTCTGAGAAGAAAGGCCGAAAGAAACTCAAAAGGTCACAGTCTCTTTTAAAGTCCAGACAAAAATCTTGGTTAGATCATGTGAAGACCAAGTAGATTGATGAAATGGTCTTTTGAGGAAAGAACCAGCCAGATTGAGTGGACCTGCCCAGTCAGTGCACGCATTTGTCAATAACCGAGCAGCTCAACACATAATTTAAGGAGCTCAATGATTCGACGAACAATACCAAAGAAAGGACATTTGGGTAGGCCGCATAAACTACTCAAACTGCCAAACCACGATTAAAAACTAAGATAAATAAAAAATAAAAACAAAAAAAAAATAAAGAATGGTCCACATAGTCTTCACATTCCCAATTATTAAAATAAAATAATATAATACTTTAAACAGTAAATATTCTTGTCATTGCAAGAAAACCAAAAAAAAAATAAAAAAAAATCACGGTGGAAAATATAAAAGATCAAAATTAATTTTTAATTGGAGTAGCTTAATCCCAAGCCTTTTTATCCTCAACGTAATATTTAAATGGTATAAAACGCTTTCAGGCACAGCTTACGTTTTTTTTTTTTTTTTTTTTTTTATTATTTGTAATGGGTTTGCTCTTGACTCTAGTCTAGGTCATAGGTGACAGAGACAGAGTCTGCGATGGAGTGAGCTTACCCAGGAAATTTTAAAGTTTAATGAATGATTTGAATTTATTAAGACTTAGAACTTGTACGTGGCTTGGAAGCTTATTATAAAAGCGCACACATTGACACGTGGTTGCTCTGAGACGTGGTCGCTTACAATGGGCCTTATCAGGAAGCTTGCAGTCACTCAAAGGGCAATGGAGAGGGCTATGCTCGGAGTTTCCTTGCATGATCGAATCAGAAATGTGGAGATCCGCAAGAGAACCAGGGTTACCGACATAGCCCGAAGAATTGCCAAACTAAAGTGGCAGTGGGCAGGGCACATTGCTCGAAGAACGGATGGCCGATGGGGTCGAAAAGTTCTGGAATGGCGACCGCGAACCGGAAGACGATACGTTGGAAGGCCTCCCACCAGGTGGACCGATGACCTGGTTAAGGTTGCGGAAGGCGCTGGATGCGAAACGCACGGGATCGGTCAATGTGGCGACGCCTGGGGGAGGCCTATGTCCAGCAGTGGACGTCTTTCGGCTGAAATGATGATGATGATGATGACACATTGACATCTAAACGAGCCACATATTTTCATGAGCCTTGTTGTTGGTACTACAAATTTGTGTTTGTTCCTAGTATTTATGTTATGGATATCACTGTATTTTTTAAACAATTTTATATTTTTATGGGCATACAAAATATTTTCATAAATATACTGAGAAGGCACAGTCATTACATTAATCTCCTTAACTCTCTGAGAGACTGTCTCAGGCCTATCATATTATTGTCATTATAGTTTATTTAAATAATACAGTAGTACAATCGTTAAATTGTTCTATTAGCTCTGAGAATTGAATATTTTGCGGGCCCAATTAATTTTACAACATTGATTTTGAACTTTATTTCTGCAAAGTTAAGGTTTATAATGGATTATCGTGTCATAATTTTTACGATTCCGAAAAGGTCGTGTAAAAGCGTTTTATAGAATTCTTTGATGTTTGTGTTACAAATATTATAATCTTATTAGTAAAAATGAATATTAATTTAGTTTTATTACTTTACAAATTGTTGAATTTATCTAAAATAAATATTCATTAAATTACATTGACGGTAGTAAAAATTTTCAATAGCAAAAAGATACTGCATCGACCGGGAATCGAACCCGGGCCGCCCGCGTGGCAGGCGAGCATTCTACCACTGAACCATCGATGCTGACACTAATGCTAATAAAATTGAGAACAACAATCTTTAATGATTGCGTAATGTTGTGTAAGAAATAATATTTTATCTACTTACCGATTGATAATAATATTTATTCAAATCTCATTGGATTTAAGTTTTTAAATTTGTTTTGAATACGTATGAAACGGGATATAAACTAATTTTACATAAAAAAACTTAAATAATATGTATTCTGGAATAATTACAATCTCTAAATTATTTATTAATATTAGCGAACGGTCCTGGCTTTGCACGGGTACAATTTAATTTCTGGTGGATTTGCCTTTAAAAGTCTTAATAACTTAAATACACATTGTTTTGAAAATTAAGAAAATATCTATCATAAATGCGGCAATTGATTTTAATGAACTTAGATGTAGTCCTTGTAGTCGTTTTCACTAACACTTAGAACTGCCTAAAGTTCTATCCACACATACCAAGGCCCGGGACGAGTCAGGGCCGAGCCCAGACATTGAAGCTCCGTCACTGGCACGTGCACGGCCCGTGCACGGACGTGTGTGAACGAGTTCATATAAAATGTACACACCGATATTTTTTCGAGCCCCTGACGGGACACGGTCCGTTCACGTCCCGGGTACGGTCGTGATATGTGTGGATAGACCTTGAATCATATCACAATCACACTTATATAATACTAGCTGTCCCACGCGGCTTCGCTCCCGTCAACTGGCTACGTACCTACCCTACCCTACACCTAATATTCTTGCCCGTTTTTGCAACATTTTTCATTTATGCTCCGCTCCTATTGGTCGTAGCGTGATGTTATATAGCCTATAGCACTCAAGAATAATGTAGCTTTCTACCAGTGAAAAAATTTTTAGAATTAGTTCATTAGTTCCAGAGATTACCCCCTACATACAAACTTACAAATTTTACCTCTTTATAATATTACTAGTATTTGCTTGGTGCGCGAGCTGCAAGCAGCTCGCGTTTTTGTCGTGTTTTTGAGAAGTATTCCTTAACCTACCCTACACCTACCCTACACCTACCCTACACCTACCCTACACCTACCCTACACCTACACTACACCTACCCTACACCTACCCTACACCTACCCTACACCTACCCTACACCTACCCTACACCTACCCTACACCTACCCTACACCTACCCTACACCTACCCTACACCTACCCTACACCTACCCTACACCTACCCTACACCTACCCTACACCTACCCTACACCTACCCTACACCTACCCTACACCTACCCTACACCTACCCTACACCTACCCTACACCTACCCAACACCTACCCTACACCTACCCTACACCTACCCTACACCTACCCTACACCTACCCTACACCTACCCAACACCTACCCTACACCTACCCTACACCTACCCTACACCTACCCTACATCTACCCTACACCTACCCTACACCTACCCTACACCTACCCTACACCTACCCTACACCTACCCTACACCTACCCTACACCTACCCTACACCTACCCTACACCTACCCTACACCTACCCTACACCTACCCTACACCTACCCAACACCTACCCTACACCTACCCTACACCTACCCTACACCACCTACCCTACACCTACCCTACACCTACCCTAAACTTTGTTCCAAAAAACATAACCCTAATGTTTGCTTGTCGTCGCCAGGCACTGAGTTTCGCTTCACCCACTCAACCTTCGTTACGCTACGGAGGTCGCCGGCTCGCTTCGCTCGCCACCTCCCCACTGCGCTACACTCAGTCTCGTAGGTTCGCTCCACTCGGGGTCCCTACGCTGAATCCGTAAAAAAAACAAAAAAAGATTCGCCAAAACGTGGGGGGGGAGGGGGGAGAAGGGGGTAAACTTTGAAAAATGGTTTGTTTGTGACTATAGCATTGCCCCTTTATATGAATCTGAAAAAAGAAATGTTCCAAGTCTCTCAACTTCCGAGATCCACTTAAAGGAGGGGAGAAGGGGGGCGAGGGGGTCATTTTTGAAAAATGGTTTTAACTTTTCCGAGCCTCCTCTAAACGAATCTGTAAAACTAACTGAAAAAAAAAGATTCGCCAAAACGGGGGGGGGGGGGAAAGGGGGGCAAGGGGGTCATCTTTGAAAAATGGTTTGTTTGTGACTGTAGCATTGCCCCTTTATATGAATCTGAAAAAAGAAATGTTCCAAATGTTCCAACTTTCGAGATCCGCTTAAAGGGGGGGAGAAGGGGGGCGAGGGGGTCAACTTTGAAAAATGGTCTTTACTATTCCGAGCCTCCTCTAAACGAATCCGTAAAAAACAAAAAATACGGGTATCTTAGTTTCCGAGATACGATAGAGGGGGGGAGGAGGGGGGGGGAAAAGGGGAGGTTTGGCACTTTTCCCATACTCACGGGAGTTACTTGTTTACGAATCTGTCAAAATATACCCACCTCCCCCTCCACCATCTGGGAGAACAATTATGTCAATCAGTGAGTCAGTCAGTGGTAATGCAGTTTTATATAATATAACTAGTATTTGCTTGGTGCGCGAGCTGCAAGCAGCTCGCGTGTTGTTGTCCCTACACCTACCCTACACCTACCCTACACCTACCCAACACCTACCCTACACCTACCCTACACCTACCCTACACCTACCCTACACCTACCCTACACCTACCCTACACCTACCCTACACCTACCCTACACCTACCCTACACCTACCCTACACCTACCCTACACCTAAACTTTGTTCCAAAAATCATAACCCTAATGTTTGCTTGTCGTCGCCAGGCACTGAGTTTCGCTTCACCCACTCAACCTTCGCTACGCTACGGAGGTCGCCGGCTCGCTTCGCTCGCCACCTCCCCCCTGCGCACTCGGTCTCGTAGGTTCGCTCCACTCGGGATCCCTACGCTGAATCCGTAAAAAAAACAAAAAAAAAAGATTCGCCAAAACGGGGGGGGAGGGGGGGGGAGGGGGGAGAAGGGGAGCAAGGGGCTCAACTTTGAAAACTGGTTCGTTTGTGACTATAGCATTGCCCCTTTATATGAATCTGAAAAAATAAATGTTCCAAGTCTCTCAACTTCCGAGATCCGCTTAAAGGGGGGGAGAAGAGGGGCGAGTGGGTCAACTTTGAAAAATGGTTATTACTTTTGCGAGCCTCCTCTAAACGAATCCGTAAAAAAAACTGAAAAAAAAAAGATTCGCCAAAACGGGGGGAGGGGAGAAGGGGGGCAAGGGGGTCAACTTTGAAAACTGGTTCGTTTGTGACTATAGCATTGCCCCTTTATATGAATCTGAAAAAAGAAATGTTCCAAGTCTCTCAACTTTCGAGATCCGCTTAAAGGGGGGGAGAAGGGGGGCGAGGGGGTCAACTTTGAAAAATGGTTTTTACTTTTGCGAGCCTCCTCTAAACGAATCCGTAAAAAAAACATTCTACGGGTACCTTAGTTTCCGAGATACGATAGAGGGGGGGAGGAGGGGGGGGGAAAAGGGGAGGTTTGGCACTTTTCCCATACTCGCGGGAGTTACTTGTTTACGAATCTGTCAAAATATACCCACCTCCCCATCCACCATCTGGGAGAACAATTATGTCAATGAGTCAGTGAGTGAGTCAGTCAGTGGTAATGCAGTTTTATATAGTATAACTAGTATTTGCTTGGTGCGCGAGCTGCAAGCAGCTCGCGTGTTGTTGTCCCTACACCTACCCTACACCTACCCTACACCTACCCTACACCTACCCTACACCTACCCTACACCTACCCTACACCTACCCTACACCTACCCTACACCTACCCTACACCTACCCTACACCTACCCTACACCTACCCTACACCTACCCTACACCTACCCTACACCTACCCTACACCTACCCTACACCTACCCTACACCTACCCTACACCTACCCTACACCTTCCCTACACCTACCCTACACCTACCCTACACCTACCCTACACCTACCCTACACCTACCCTACACCTACCCTACACCTACCCTACACCTACCCTACACCTACCCTACACCTACCCTACACCTACCCTACACCTACCCTACACCTACCCTACACCTACCCTACACCTACCCTACACCTACCCTACACCTACCCTACACCTACCCTACACCTACCCTACACCTACCCTACACCTACCCTACACCTACCCTACACCTACCCTACACCTACCCTACACCTACCCTACACCTACCCTACACCTACCCTACACCTACCCTACACCTACCCTGCACCTACCCTACACCTACCCTGCACCTACCCTACACCTACCCTACACCTACCCTACACCTACCCTACACCTACCCTACACCTACCCTACACCTACCCTACACCTACCCTACACCTACCCTACACCTACCCTACACCTACCCTACACCTACCCTACACCTACCCTACACCTACCCTACACCTACCCTACACCTACCCTACACCTACCCTACACCTACCCTACACCTACCCTACACCTACCCTACACCTACCCTACACCTACCCTACACCTACCCTACACCTACCCTACACCTACCCTACACCTACCCTACACCTACCCTACACCTACCCTACACCTACCCTACACCTACCCTACACCTACCCTACACCTACCCTACACCTACCCTACACCTACCCTACACCTACCCTACACCTACCCTACACCTACCCTACACCTACCCTACACCTACCCTACACCTACCCTACACTTTGTTCCAAAAAACATAACCCTTGTCGTCGTCAGGCACTAAGTTTCGCTTCACCCACTCAACCTTCGTTACGCTACGGAGGTCGCCGGCTCGCTTCGCTCGCCACCTCCCCCCTGCGCTGCACTCGGTCTCGTAGGTTCGCTCCACTCGGGATCCTTACGCTGAATCCGTAAAAAAAACAAAAAAAAAGATTCGCCAAAACGGGGGGGGAGAAGGGGGGCAAGTGTGTCAACTTTGAAAAATGGTTTGTTTGTGACTATAGCATTGCCCCTTAATATGAACCTGAAAAAGGAAATGTTCCAAGTCTCTCAACTTCCGAGATCCGCTTAAAAGGGGGGAGAAGGGGGGCGACGGGGTCAACTTTGAAAAATGGTTTTTACTTTTCCGAGCCTCCTCTAAACGATTCCGTAAAAAAAAACAAAAAAAAAAGATTCGCCAAAACGGGGGGGAAAGGGGGGAGAAGCGGGGCAAGGGGGTCAACTTTGAAAACTGGTTCGTTTGTGACTATAGCATTGCCCCTTTATATGAATCTGAAAAAAGAAATGTTCCAAGTCTCTCAACTTTCGAGATCCTCTTAAAGGGGGGGAGAAGGGGGGCGAGGGGGTCAACTTTGAAAAATGGTTTTTACTTTTCCGAACCTCCTCTAAACGATTCCGTAAAAAAAACAAAAAAAAAAGATTAGCCAAAACGGGGGGGGAGGGGGGAGAAGGGGGGCAAGGGGGTCAACTTTGAAAAATGGTTTGTTTTTGACTATAGCATTGCCCCTTTATATGAATCTGAAAAAAGAAATGTTCCAAGTCTCTCAACTTTCGAGATCCGCTTAAAGGGGGGGAGAAGGGGGGCGAGGGGTCATTTTTGAAAAATGGTTTTTACTTTTCCCAGCCTCCTCTAAACGAATCCGTAAAAAACAAAAAATACGGGTACCTTAGTTTCCGAGATACGATAGAGGGGGGGAGGAGGGGGGAGGAAAAGGGGAGGTTTGGGACTTTTCCCATACTTGCAAGAGTTACTTGTTTACGAATCTGTCAAAAAATACCCACCTTCCCCTCCACCATCTGGGAGAACAATTATGTCAATGAGTCAGTGAGTCAGTGGTAATGCAGTTTTATATAATATAACTAGTATTTGCTTGGTGCGCGAGCTGCAAGCAGCTCGCGTGTTGTTGTCCCTACACCCGCGTGTTGTTGTCCCTACACCCGCGTGTTGTTGTCCCTACACCTACCCTACACCTACCTTACACCTACCCTACACCTAACCTACACCTACCCTACACCTACCTTACACCTACCCTACACCTACCCTACACCTACCCTACACCTACCCTACACCTACCCTACACCTACCCTACACCTACCCTACACCTTCCCTACACCTACCCTACACCTACCCTACACCTAACCTACACCTACCCTACACCTACCCTACACCTACCCTACAACTACCCTACACCTACCCTACACCTACCCTACACCTACCCTACACCTACCCTACACCTACCCTACACCTACCCTACACCTACCCTACACCTACCCTACACCTACCCTACACCTACCCTAAACCTACCCTACACCTACCCTACACCTACCCTACACCTACCCTACACCTACCCTACACCTACCCTACACCTACCCTACACCTACCCTACACCTACCCTACACTTTGTTCCAAAAAACATAAACCCTAATGTTTGCTTGTCGTCGCCAGGCACTGAGTTTCGCTTCACCCACTCAACCTTCGTTACGCTACGGAGGTCGCCGGCTCGCTTCGCTCGCCACCTCCCCCCTGCGCTGCACTCGGTCTCGTAAGTTCGCTCCACTCGGGATCCCTACGCTGAATCCGTAAAAAAAACAAATAAAAGATTCGCCAAAACGGGGGGGGGGGGGGGGGGGGAGGGGGGAGATGGGCGGCAAGGGTTCAACTTTGATAAATGGTTTGTTTGTGACTATAGCATTGCCCCTTTATATGAAACTGAAAAAAGAAATGTTCCAAGTCTCTCAACTTCCGAGATCCGCTTAAAGGGGGGGGAAAGGGGGGCGAGGAGGTCAACTTTGAAAAATGGTTTTTACTTTTCCGAGCCTCCTCTAAACGATTCCGTAAAAAAAAACAAAAAAAAAAGATTTGCCAAAACGGGGAGGAGGGGGGAGAAGGGGAGCAAGGGGGTCAACTTTGAAAAATGGTATGTTTGTGACTATAGCATTGCCCCTTTATATGAATCTGAAAAAAGAAATGTTCCAAGTCTCTCAACTTCCGAGATCCGCTTAAAGGGGGGGAGAAGGGGGGCAAGGGGGTCAACTATGAAAAATGGTTTGTTTGTGACTATAGCATTGCCCCTTTATATGAAACTGAAAAAAGAAATGTTCCAAGTCTCTCAACTTCCGAGATCCGCTTAAAGGGGGGGAGAAGGGGGGCGAGGGGGTCAACTTTGAAAAATGGTTTTTACTTTACCGAGCCTCCTCTAAACGATTCCGTAAAAAAAACAAAAAAAAAAGATTAGCCAAAACGGGGGGGGAGGGGGGAGAAGGGGGGCAAGGGGGTCAACTTTGAAAAATGGTTCGTTTGTGACTATAGCATTGCCCCTTTCTATGAATCTGAAAAAATAAATGATCCAAATGTTCCAACTTTCGAGATCCGCTTAAAGGGGGGGAGAAGGGGGGCGAGGGGGTCAACTTTGAAAAATGGTTTTTACTTTTCCGAGCCTCCTCTAAACGAATCCGTAAAAAAAACATACTACGGGTACCTTAGTTTCCGAGATACGATAGAGGGGGGGAGGAGGGGGGAGGAAAAGGGGAGGTTTGGGACTTTTCCCATACTCGCGAGAGTCACTTGTTTACGAATCTGTCAAAATATACACACCTTCCCCTTCACCATCTGGGAGAACAATTATGTCAATGAGTGAGTGAGTCAGTGAGTCAGTGGTAATGCAGTTTTATATAGTATAACTAGTATTTGCTTGGTGCGCGAGCTGCAAGCAGCTCGCGTGTTGTTGTCCCTACACCTACCCTACACCTACCCTACACCTACCCTACACCTACCCTACACCTACCCTACACCTACCCTACACCTACCCTACACCTACCCTACACTTTGTTCCAAAAAACATAACCCTAATGTTTGCTTGTCGTCGCCAGGCACTGAGTTTCGCTTCACCCACTCAACCTTCGTTACGCTACGGAGGTCGCCGGCTCGCTTCGCTCGCCACCTCCCCCCTGCGTTGCACTCGGTCTCGTAGGTTCGCTCCTCTCGGGATCCCTACGCTGAATCCGTAAAAAAAACAAAAAAAAGATTCGCCAAAACGGGGGGGGGGGAGGGGGGAGATTGGGGTCAAGGGGGTCAACTATGAAAAATGGTTTGTTTGTGACTATAGCATTGCCCCTTTATATGAATCTGAAAAAAGAAATGTTCCAAGTCTCTCAACTTCCGAGATCCGCTTAAAGGGGGGGAGAAGGGGGGCGAGGGGGCCAACTTTGAAAAATGGTTTTTACTTTTCCGAGCTTCCTCTAAACGAATCCGTAAAAAAAACGAAAAAAAAAGATTCGCCAAAACGGGGGGGGGAGGGGGGAGAAGGGGGGCAAGGGGGTCAACTATGAAAAATGGTTTGTTTGTGACTATAGCATTGCCCCTTTATATGAACCTGAAAAAATAAATGTTCCAAATGTTCCAACTTTCGAGATCCGCTTAAAGGGGGGGCGAAGGGGGGCGAGGGGGTCAACTTTGAAAAATGGTTTTTACTTTTGCGAACCTCCTCTAAACGAATCCGTAAAAAAAACATTCTACGGGTACCTTAGTTTCCGAGATACGATAGAGGGGGGGAGGAGGGGGGAGGAAAAGGGGAGGTTTGGGACTTTTCCCATACTCGCGAGAGTTACTTGTTTACGAATCTGTCAAAATATACCCACCTTCCCCTTCACCATCTGGGAGAACAATTATGTCAATGAGTGAGTGAGTGAGTCAGTGAGTCAGTGGTAATGCAGTTTTATATAGTATAAAACTAGTATTTGCTTGGTGCGCGAGCTGCAAGCAGCTCGCGGCTTTACCTACCCTACACCTACCCTACACCTACCCTACACCTACCCTACACCTACCCTACACCTACCCTACACCTACCCTACACCTACCCTACACCTACCCTACACCTACCCTACACCTACCCTACACCTACCCTACACCTACCCTACACCTACCCTACACCTACCCTACACCTACCCTACACCTACCCTACACCTACCCTACACCTACCCTACACCTACCCTACACCTACCCTACACCTACCCTACACCTACCCAACACCTACCCTACACCTACCCTACACCTACCCTACACCTACCCTACACCTACCCTACACCTACCCTACACCTACCCTATACTTTGTTCCAAAAAACATAACCCTAATGTTTGCTTGTCGTCGCCAGGCACTGAGTTTCGCTTCACCCACTCAACCTTCGTTACGCTACGGAGGTCGCCGGCTCGCTTCGCTCGCCACCTCCCCCCTGCGCTGCACTCGGTCTCGTAGGTTCGCTCCATTCGGGGTCCCTACGCTGCCTGGTCCACTCCCACCGGACAGGTTTCGACGACCGATATTAGGTAGGGGAGGTTGGGGAGAGGAGGGCTGAAGGGAGGGAGAGTGGTGAGTTTTGAAAAATGATTCCGACTCAAGCATTGCCCCTTTATATGAATCTGAAAAAAGAAATGTTCCAAGTCTCTCAACTTCCGAGATCCGCTTAAAGGGGGGGGAGGAGGGGGGCGAGGGGGTCAACTTTGAAAAATGGTTTTTACTTTTCCGAGCCTCCTCTAAACGATTCCGTAAAAAAAAACAAAAAAAAAAGATTTGCCAAAACGGGGGGGGAGGGGGGAGAAGGGGGGCAAGGGGGTCAACTTTGAAAAATGGTTTGTTTGTGACTATAGCATTGCCCCTTTATATGAGTCTGAAAAAAGAAATGTTCCAAGTCTCTCAACTTCCGAGATCCGCTTAAAGGGGGGGAGAAGGGGGGCGAGGGGGTCAGCTAACTTTCTACCCTACACCTACCCTACACCTACACTACACCTACCCTACACCTACCCTTCACTTATTTCCAAAAAACATAACCCTAATGTTTGCTTGTCGTCGCCAGGCACTGAGTTTCGCTTCACCCACTCAACCTTCGTTACGCTACGGAGGTCGCCGGCTCGCTTCGCTCGCCACCTCCCCCCTGCGCTGCACTCGGTCTCGTAGGTTCGCTCCACTCGGGATCCCTACGCTGAATCCGTAAAAAAAACAAATAAAAGATTCGCCAAAACGGGGGGGTGGAGGGGGGAGATGGGCGGCAAGGGGGTCAACTTTGAAAAATGGTTTGTTTGTGACTATAGCATTGCCCCTTTATATGAATCTGAAAAAAGAAATGTTCCAAGTCTCTCAACTTCCGAGATCCGCTTAAAGGGGGGGAGGAGGGGGGCGAGGGGGTCAATTTTGAAAAATGGTTTTTACTTTTCCGAGCCTCCTCTAAACGAATCCGTAAAAAAAACAAAAAAAAATGATTCGCCAAAACGGGGGGGGTAGGGGGGAGAAGGGGGGCAAGGGGGTCAACTTTGAAAAATGGTTTGTTTGTGACTAAAGCATTGCCCCTTTATATGAATCTGAAAAAAGAAATGTTCCAAGTCTCTCAACTTCCGAGATCCGCTTAAAGGGGGGGAAAAGGGGGGCGAGGGGGTCAACTTTGAAAAATGGTTTTTACTTTTGCGAGCCTCCTCTAAACGAATCTGTAAAAAACAAAAAATACGGGTATCTTAGTTTCCGAAATACGATAGAGGGGGGGAGGAGGGGGGGGGGAAAAGGGAGGTTTGGGACTTTTCCCATACTCACGGGAGTTACTTGTTTACGAATCTGTCAAAATATACCCACCTCCCCATGCACCATCTGGGAGAACAATTATGTCAATGAGTCAGTCAGTGAGTGAGTGGTAATCCAGCTTTATATAATATAACTAGTATTTGCTTGGTGCGCGAGCTGCAAGCAGCTCGCGGCTTTGTCGTGTTTTTGAGAAGTATTCCTTAACCTACCCTACACCTACCCTACACCTACCCTACACCTACAATACACCTACCCTACACCTACCCTACACCTACCCTACACCTACAATACACCTACCCTACACCTACCCTACACCTACCCTACACCTACCCTACACCTACCCTACACCTACCCTACACCTACCCTACACCTACCCTACACCTACCCTACACCTACCCTACACCTACCCTACACCTACCCTACACCTACCCTACACCTACCCTACACCTACCCTACACCTACCCTACACCTACCCTACACCTACCCTACACCTACCCTACACCTACCCTACACCTACCCTACACCTACCCTACACCTACCCTACACCTACCCTACACCTACCCTACACCTACCCTACACCTACCCTACACCTACCCTACACCTACCCTACACCTACCCTACACCTACCCTACACCTACCCTACACCTACCCTACACCTACCCTACACCTACCCTACACCTACCCTACACCTACCCTACACCTACCCTACACCTACCCTACACCTACCCTACACCTACCCTACACCTACCCTACACCTACCCTACACCTACCCTACACCTACCCTACACCTACCCTACACCTACCCTACACCTACCCTACACCTACCCTACACCTACCCTACACCTACCCTACACCTACCCTACACCTACCCTACACCTACCCTACACCTACCCTACACCTACCCTACACCTACCCTACACCTACCCTACACCTACCCTACACCTACCCTACACCTACCCTACACCTACCCTACACCTACCCTACACCTACCCTACACCTACCCTACACCTACCCTACACCTACCCTACACCTACCCTACACCTACCCTACACCTACCCTACACCTACCCTACACCTACCCTACACCTACCCTACACCTACCCTACACCTACCCTACACCTACCCTACACCTACCCTACACCTACCCTACACCTACCCTACACCTACCCTACACCTACCCTACACCTACCCTACACCTACCCTACACCTACCCTACACCTACCCTACACCTACCCTACACCTACCCTACACCTACCCTACACCTACCCTACACCTACCCTACACCTACCCTACACCTACCCTACACCTACCCTACACCTACCCTACACCTACCCTACACCTACCCTACACCTACCCTACACCTACCCTACACCTACCCTACACCTACCCTACACCTACCCTACACCTACCCTACACCTACCCTACACCTACCCTACACCTACCCTACACCTACCCTACACCTACCCTACACCTACCCTACACCTACCCTACACCTACCCTACACCTACCCTACACCTACCCTACACCTACCCTACACCTACCCTACACCTACCCTACACCTACCCTACACCTACCCTACACCTACCCTACACCTACCCTACACCTACCCTACACCTACCCTACACCTACCCTACACCTACCCTACACCTACCCTACACCTACCCTACACCTACCCTACACCTACCCTACACCTACCCTACACCTACCCTACACCTACCCTACACCTACCCTACACCTACCCTACACCTACCCTACACCTACCCTACACCTACCCTAAACTTTGTTCCAAAAAACATAACCCTAATGTTTGATTATCGTCGCCAGGCACTGAGTTTCGCTTCACCCACTCAACCTTCGTTACGCTACGGAGGTCGCCGGCTCGCTTCGCTCGCCACCTCCCCCCTGCGCTGCACTCGGTCTCGTAGGTTCGCTCCACTCGGGATCCCTACGCTGAATCCGTAAAAAAAACAAAAAAAAAGATTCGCCAAAACGGGGGGGGGGAGGGGGGAGATGGGGGCAAGGGGTCAACTTTGAAAAATGGTTTGTTTGTGACTATAGCATTGCCCCTTTATATGAATCTGAAAAAAGAAATGTTCCAAGTCTCTCAACTTCCGAGATCCGCTTAAAGGGGGGGAAAAGGGGGGCGAGGGGGTCAACTTTGAAAAATGGTTTTTACTTTTCCGAGCCTCCTCTAAACGAATCCGTAAAAAAAACAAAAAAAAACAGATTCGCCAAAACGGGGGGGGAGGGGGGAGAAGGGGGGCAAGGGCGTCAACTTTGAAAAATGGTTTATTTGTGACTATAGCATTGCCCCTTTATATGAATCTGAAAAAAGAAATGTTCCAAATGTTCCAACTTTCGAGATCCGCTTAAAGGGGGGGAGAAGGGGGGCGAGGGGGTCAACTTTGAAAAATGGTTTTTACTTTTCCGAGCCTCCTCTAAACGAATCCGTAAAAAAAACAAAAAAAAAAGATTAGCCAAAACGGGGGGGGAGGGGGGAGAAGGGGGGCAAGGGCGTCAACTTTGAAAAATGGTTTATTTGTGACTATAGCATTGCCCCTTTATATGAATCTGAAAAAAGAAATGTTCCAAATGTTCCAACTTTCGAGATCCGCTTAAAGGGGGGGAGAAGGGGGGCGAGGGGGTCAATTTTGAAAACTGGTCTTTACTTTTCCGAGCCTCCTCTAAACGAATCCGTAAAAAACAAAAAATACGGGTACCTTAGTTTCCGAGATACGATAGAGGGGGGGAGGAGGGGGGGGGAGAAGGGGAGGTTTGGCACTTTTCCCATACTCACGGGAGTTACTTGTTTACGAATCTGTCAAAATATACCCACCTCCCCTTCCACCATCTGGGAGAACAATTATGTCAATGAGTCAGTCAGTGAGTCAGTGGTAATGCAGTTTTATATATTATAACTAGTATTTGCTTGGTGCGCGAGCTGCAAGCAGCTCGCGGCTTTGTCGTGTTTTTGAGAAGTATTCCTATACCCTACACCTACCCTACACCTACCCTACACCTACCCTACACCTACCCTACACCTACCCTACACCTACCCTACACCTACCCTACACCTACCCTACACCTACCCTACACCTACCCTACACCTACCCTACACCTACCCTACACCTACCCTACACCTACCCTACACCTACCCTACACCTACCCTACACCTACCCTACACCTACCCTACACCTACCCTACACCTACCCTACACCTACCCTACACCTACCCTACACCTACCCTACACCTACCCTACACCTACCCTACACCTACCCTACACCTACCCTACACCTACCCTACACCTACCCTACACCTACCCTACACCTACCCTACACCTACCCTACACCTACCCTACACCTACCCTACACCTACCCTACACCTACCCTACACCTACCCTACACCTACCCTACACCTACCCTACACCTACCCTACACCTACCCTACACCTACCCTACACCTACCCTACACCTACCCTACACCTACCCTACACCTACCCTACACCTACCCTACACCTACCCTACACCTACCCTACACCTACCCTACACCTACCCTACACCTACCCTACACCTACCCTACACCTACCCTACACCTACCCTACACCTACCCTACACCTACCCTACACCTACCCTACACCTACCCTAAACTTTGTTCCAAAAAACATAATGTTTGCTTGTCGTCGCCAGGCACTGAGTTTCGCTTCACCCACTCAACCTTCGTTACGCTACGGAGGTCGCCGGCTCGCTTCGCTTGCCACCTCCCCCCTGCGCTGCACTGGTCTCGTAGGTTCGCTCCACTCGGGATCCCTACGCTGAATCCGTAAAAAAAACAAAAACAAGATTCGCCAAAAAAGGGGGGGGAGGGGAGAGATGGGGGCCAAGGGGGTCAACTTTGAAAAATGGTTTGTTTGTGACTATAGCATTGCCCCTTTATATGAATCTGAAAAAAGAAATGTTCCAAGTCTCTCAACTTCCGAGATCTGCTTAAAGGGGGGGAGAAGGGGGGCGAGGGGGTCAACTTTGAAAAATGGTTTTTACTTTTCCGAGCTTCCTCTAACCGAATCCGTAAAAAAAACAAAAAAAAAAGATTCGCCAAAACGGGGCGGGGGGAGAGGGGAGAAGGGGGACAAGGGGGTCAACTTTGAAAAATGGTTTGTTTGTGACTATAGCATTACCCCTTTATATGAATCTGAAAAAAGAAATGTTCCAAGTCTCTCAACCTCCGAGATCCGCTTAAAGGGGGGAGAAGGGGGGCGAGGGGGTCAACTTTGAAAAGTGCTTTTTACTTTGCCGAGCCTCCTCTAAACGAATCCGTAAAAAAAACAAAAAAAAAAGATTCGCCAAAACGGGAGGGGGGGGGAGAAGGGGGGCAAGGGGGTCAACTTTGAAAACTGGTTCGTTTGTGACTATAGCATGGCCCCTTTATATGAATCTGAAAAAAGAAATGTTCCAAGTCTCTCAACTTCCGAGATCCGCTTAAAGGGGGGGAGAAGGGGGGCGAGGGGGTCAACTTTGAAAAGTGCTTTTTACTTTGCCGAGCCTCCTCTAAACGAATCCGTAAAAAAAATACGAAAAAAAGATTCGCCAAAACGGGGGGGGGGAGGGGGAGAAGGGGGGCAAGGGGGTCAACTTTGAAAAATGGTTTGTTTGTGACTATAGCATTGCCCCTTTATATGAATCTGAAAAAAGAAATGTTCCAAGTCTCTCAACTTCCGAGATCCGCTTAAAGGGGGGGAGAAGGGGGGCGAGGGGGTCAACTTTGAAAAATGGCTTTTACTTTTCCGAGCCTCCTCTAAACGAATCCGTAAAAAAAAACTAAAAAAAAAATACGCCAAAACGGGGGGGGGGGAGGGGGGAGAAGGGGGGCAAGGGGGTCAACTTTGAAAACTGGTTCGTTTGTGACTATAGCATTGCCCCTTTATATGAATCTGAAAAAAGAAATGTTCCAAATGTTCCAACTTGCGAGATCTGCTTAAAGGGGGGGAGAAGGGGGGCGAGGGGGTCAACTTTGAAAAATGGTTTTTACTTTTCCAAGCCTCCTCTAAACGAATCCGTAAAAAAACAGAATACCGGTACCTTAGTTTCCGAGATACGATAGAGGGGGGGAGGAGGGGGGAGGAAAAGGGGAGGTTTGGGACTTTTCCCATACTCGCGAGAGTGACTTGTTTACGAATCTGTCAAAATATACCCACCTCCCCCTTCACCATCTGGGAGAACAATTATGTCAATCAGTCAGTGAGTGGTAATGCAGTTTTATATAATATAATTATATTATTATGTTCTTTATTCAACTCTTTTCTTATCAATTACATTTTTAAATATTTTTACAAAACACAAAAATAGAAAAACATTTAAAAATATAAAAAATAGAGGCCCACCGGTATCGGGAACAGGGTCCAAGCTACCGGCGGTCAGGGCTCCAGAGAGAGGAACCTCCTAACAATGCGAGCCGTGTCCAGCAATACTGCTTTCTGGATCAGGCCCTTGATCCAGCCGCCTAACGAGAGCAAGGATATGTCGACAACCTCGCGAGCCAAGTCAAGATACTTGATTTGCTTATCTTTCTCGGCTTTCACGAGGTTTCCGTCATGCGGAACAGTTATGTCAACAATCATTGCACGCCTCTCGATTCGGTCCACCACCACTATATCCGGCTTATTAGCGATAATAGTCCTGTCAGTGATGATGGACCGATCCCAGTACAATGTGATATTGCCATTCTCGAGAACTGGGTCGGGCACATACCTGTAGTACGGCACCTCCGATTCCACAAGAGTGTATTTCAGAGCAAGTTGCTGATGGATAATCCTGGCTACAAGGTTGTGCCTATGCAAGTACTCTTCGTTAGCAAGTCGAGAACAACCAGAGATAATGTGGCGGATCGATTCACCCGGGCAGTGACATGCCCGACAGATGTCAACCGTGCCATCCTTCACGATAAATCTCCGGTAGTTATTCGTCATGATAACTTCGTCCATAATTGCACAGACAAAACCTTCGGTTTCTCCAAAGAGGTCACCGAAACGCAGCCAGGCTACGGACGCTGATTGGTCTACATCGGACCCATGTAGGGCCCGGAAAAAGCGTCCGTGAAGCTCCTTACTTTGCCATACCTCCCTGCGGTCGTTAGTGTCAAGCACTACAGGCCTGCGCCAGTTCTCATTCGCCAAGAAGAGTGGGGTGAGTCCCTTGTCTACTGCTACTACATCTCGATGCATACCGACGTCTGTGTTTATAAAATATTCCCTGAAATTGCATATCTCGCGGTTGTGGAGGTTTTTGGCATTTAAAAAGCCTCGGCCTCCACACTTCCGCGGGATATACAATCTCATGACCGACGATCGTGGGTGATGCATTCGATATGCAGTCAGCAGTGTACGGACCCGTCTATCCAGGGCGTCAAGTTCCGTTTGAGTCCATTTGAGTATGCCGAAAGAGTACATCAATACCGGCATGACCCAACCGTTGAAGGCGCGCACCTTGTTTCCGCCCGAAAGAAGGCTATTGAATACCTTGTTCAAGCGGCCAAAGAAGCGTTCCTTCAACGATTGCTTCATGTCAGTAGTGCTGATACCTAACGCTTCCGACATACCCAAATACTTATAGGTTTCGTTTGGAGAGAGGGATCTCAGGTTTATGGAATCCGCGAGTTGAATTCCTACGGATTCCACAATCTCCCCTCGCTTTACATGCATGACCGCACATTTGTCCACACCAAACTCCATCCTGATGGCACTACTAAAAGTTTCAGTTACCTTCAGTAGCTCCATCAGCTGAAGATTGCTGGGGGCAAAGAGCTTCAGGTCATCCATGTAAAGGAATTGAGATATAACCTGACCACCTCTCTTCAACCGATAGCCCAGCCCTGAATTCTCCAGCAGCGTGCTTAGAGGATTCAGGGCTAGGCAAAACAAAGTGGACTCAAACTATCGCCCTGGAATATACCTCGCTCGATCCGTACAGGTTCGCTATTCCTCTGGATATTTCGACATCCTGGACAGCGAAGGACTGTGCTCCATTGCCCCATACACGACGTCAGGAAGGTGCGTAGAGTTATATCTATTTTATACAATTCTAGCACCCTCATGAGCCATGTATGAGGCACCGAGTCATAGGCCTTCTTATAATCTATCCAACATGTTGACAGATCCTTTCGGGAACGCCGAACCTGTTGGCTATATCCATATCAATAAGGAGTAGCTCCTTTGTACCGCGGGACCCGTTCCTACATCCATTTTGAGAGGCCGACATGATGGAGTTATTATCGACGTGTTTATTAATTTTAACTCTCAAAATGGATGTTAGAACCTTATAGACCGTCGGTAAACATGTAATAGGTCTATAATTTTTGGGTTCTGCGGTACTACCAGCCTTGTGGAGCAGGTGGGTTATTCCTGTTGTAAGGAACTTGGGTAGCGAACCAGACTCCAAGGCTGCCTGGTACTGAGATGCCAAACGAGCGTGCGACCTTTGTAGCCACTTAATCCAGAAGTTGTGCAGCCCGTCCGGCCCTGGAGATTTCCAGTTTGGCAACGGACGGACTGCACGGGCTACATCTTGGGGGCTGATCGTGATAGCCCCCATTTCTTGTATTGGATCGCACGCTCGTTCGACCTCCCGAGTCCATTCACCTTCCGTGTGACTGACAGGCACCGACCAGATGCTGCGCCAGAATGTACACATAGCGTCATCATCCGGCAGGCGCGTATCAGTCACACCTTGGTCGGGTCGCTCCCAAGCCCGATAAACCCACCTTTCATTACTTTGGAATGTACGGTTCTGGGAATATCGCTCCACTCTCCGCCTGTACCTACGAATACGGTGTGCCCATGCTAACACTTTTTGTTTCAGGAAGTCGATGCGCTCTGTGACACGGGATATATAGTCTTGGGGGCTGACATCAGTCCCCGAAAATGCTCGTCTCACAAAGCGCATCACTCTTGGGCGATTATTGCCCTCCCTGAAACAAATTAGTTTGCCAATGAGTGTTCTGGCCCCACCAATACGACGTTCGATCCTGCACTGCCAAGCCGGTACGGCTGGTTTCGGTCGTGTAGCCCTGTCATCTGCAAATCTGACGTGGGCTACACGACATGCCGCTACAGCCGCGCAGTACATGATCGAATGTGTATCAGTGAGGTCTTCGCAGTCATCAAAATAGTTTGACAACTGCGCATCCAGAATAGCCACCAGCGCCCTATTTTTGTTATGCATGGGCAAACGAGGTAATCGTGGCCTAAGTTCGGGTGGCATGTAGCGATATTCCCGAATAGCACACTCCAAAGCACTCCTCAATTGCTCATTGCACTGGGTACTTACGTTTGTAACCCTGTCACTACTCTCCTCGTCAGCGTGGATGGGAATATGGTTGGGCTGTGGTGGCACCACAGCCTGCGACGATGGGGCAGTGACACGGTTACTCATTTCCGTTCGGAGGCGATCAAGTACAGTATCATCCAACATACGATTACGCTGGATGACCCGCACCTGATCCGAAAGTCGTTGGGCCGAAACATTGACGGCTGGCTCAAGCACCTGAAACAAAGAGAGCATCCGGACACGGTACGCGGTCAGGTTGTTTCCTCCCTCTGTAGCCCCAAAGTATGCGCGCATGACATTTTCATTAATGGATTGTGTCCATTTCATGCGCTGCACACTTCCGCCGGGTGCTGGGACCCTATCAGAGACCGGTAAGCCTCGAGGTCCTAAGCGGTCCGGCGGCCGGCATCCTCCCCGTCGACGCGCAGGTGGTGGTGTCGTCGGCGGCGAGAAGTACTCATCGCTCGAGCTCGACGCAACTGCCACGGCCGGCGTCACAGCACTCACGATGGGGCTGGGTTCCGGTGGCGGCGAGGCGGAGCTGGGCGACGAGGCCGGAGGTGTTAGGTGTGTGTTTTTGGCTCGGGCCTGGCTTCTTGTCAACATTTCTGCATAGGTTGAAATTGTGTTGCTTGGATCATGCCGAAAAATTGTTATTGCGTTCTTCTTCTTGTTTTATTATATACACACGGATTATACATTATTAAAATTGTTTTTATTAGGCTCTTATATGGAAATTATAACGGTTTGATAAATTTAAATTCATAAAAAACAGGGATGAAAATTTTTCAGTTGTCAACCTTGACAAGTCAGGCCACAGACTATACTATTATTATTATTCCATTTATTTATTATATTTACATATTTTTACATTTTTAAATATCATTCTAAAAAAATAAAATAAAAAAACATTTAAAAATACAAAAATAGTAGCCCACCGGTATCGGGAACAGGGTCCAAGCTACCGGTGGTCAGGGCTCCTGAGAGAGGAACCTCCTAACAATACGAGCCGTGTCCAGGAGTACCGCTTTCTGGATCAAGCCCTTGATCCAGCTGCCCAACGAGAGCCTCCTAAGATGTTCGTCGAGGCTCTTGGCTATTATACCATTGGCCGTCACGACTATCGGCACAATGACTGCTGTATTCACATCCCACATGTCGACAACCTCGCGAGCCAGATCAAGATACTTACTTTTCTTATCTCTCTCCGCCTTCACGAGGTTCTCGTCATGGGGGACCGCAATATCAACAATCATTGCGCGACGCTCTAGTCGGTCTATCACCACTATGTCAGGCTTATTAGCAACAACAGTCCTGTCAGTGATGATAGACCGATCCCAATACAACGTGACATTGCCATTTTCGAGAACTGGGTCGGGCACATACTTATAGTAAGGCACTTCCGATTCCACAAGATTGTATTTAAGAGCAAGTTGCTGGTGGATAATCCTGGCTACAAGGTTGTGTCTATGCAAATAGTCTCCGTTAGCCAGACTAGAACAACCGGAAATAATGTGTCTGATTGATTCCCCCGGCCGATGACATGCCCGACAAATGTCAACCGTGCCGTCCTTCACAATATATTTCCGGTAGTTGTTTGTCATCATAACTTCGTCCATAATCGCAAAGACAAAACCTTCGGTTTCCCCGAAAAGGTCACCAAATCGCAGCCAGGCCACGGATGCTAAAAGATCTACATCGGGCCCATGTAGGACCCGGTAGAAGCGTCCGTGAAGCTCCTTGCTCTGCCATACTTCCCTGCGGTCATTAGTATCTAATACTATAGGTTTGCGCCAGTTCTCGTTAGCCAAGGAGAGCGGGGTGAGGCCCTTGTCCACCGCTACTACATCTCGATGCATACCCACGTCGGCGGCCTGGAAGTATTCCCTAAGACTGCATACCTCGCGGTTGTGCAGGGTCTTAGCATTTAAAAAGCCACGACCACCGCACTTCCGTGGGATATACAGTCTCATAACCGATGAACGTGGGTGATGCATACGATTTGCGGTAAGCAGCGTGCGGACCCTCCTATCCAGGACGTCAAGTTCTGTCTGAGTCCATTTGAGTATGCCGAAAGAGTACATCAACACCGGCATGACCCAGCCGTTGAAGGCGCGCACCTTGTTTCCGCCTGATAAAAGACTATTTAGTACTTTATTCAGGCGGCCAAAGAAGCGTTCCTTCAACGACTGTTTCACGTCACTAGCATTGATGCCTAATGCTTCCGACATACCCAAATACTTGTAAGTTTCGGTTGAGGAGAGGGATCGAAGGTATATGGAATCCGAGAGTTGTATTCCCACGGATTCCATAATCTCCCCTCGCTTTACATGCATGACTGCACATTTGTCCACACCAAATTCCATCCTGATGGCGTCACTGAAGGTTTCTGTCACCTTCAGTAGCTTCATCAGTTGCAAGTTGTTGGGGGCAAAGAGCTTCAAATCATCCATATAAAGGAGGTGTGATATGACCTGACCACCTCTTCTCAACCGATAGCCCAGGCCCGAACCCTCCAGCAGTGTACTGAGAGGGTTCAGGGCTAAACAAAACCACAAAGGGCTCAAACTGTCGCCCTGAAATATACCGCGCTCAATCCTTATAAGTTCACTGTTTTCCTGAATCTGTCGACATCCTGGATAGTGAAGGACCGTCCTCCACTGCCTCATACATGACGTCAGGAAGGTGCGCAGTGTTGCATCAATTTTATACAACTCCAACACCCTCATGAGCCATGTATGTGGCACTGAGTCATAGGCCTTCTTGTAATCTATCCAACATGTCGCCAGATCCTTGCGAGAACGGCGAACCTGCTGGCTAATGGCAATGTCTATGAGGAGCAGCTCCTTAGTACCGCGGGACCCGTTCCTACATCCATTCTGAGAAGCAGACATGATGGCATTATTGTCAATATGTTGATTAATTTTCGCTCTCAGAATGGATGTAAGAACTTTATAGACCGTCGGTAAACACGTTATCGGTCTATAATTTTTAGGTGCCGCAGTACTACCCGATTTATAGAGCAGGTGGGTTATTCCTGTCGTTAGGAACTGGGGCAGCGAGCCTGACTCTAAGGCAGACTGGAATTGAGATGCCAAACGAGCGTGCGACCTTTGGAACCATTTAATCCAAAAGTTTTGCAGTCCGTCCGGCCCTGGAGATTTCCAATTGGGCAACGGACGGACTGCACGAGCCACATCTTGGGGGCTGATGGTAATTGCCCCCATTTGTGGTATCGGATCGCACGCTTGCTCGACCTCCCGAGTCCAGTCACCCTCGGTGTGACTGACAGGCACCGACCAGATATCGCGCCAGAACGAACACATGGCGTCATTATCCGGTAGGCGCGTATCAGTCACACCTTGGTCGGGTCGCTCCCAAGCCCTATAAACCCACCTTTCGTTGTTCTGAAATGTGCGATTTTGAGTGTATCGTTCCACTCGCCGCTTGTACCGTCGAATACGGCTTGCCCATGCATATCTATGCATGGGCAAGCCGTATTCGACGGTTCTTCCTGAAGCAGAAGATCTCTTCTGCTTCAGGAAGTCGATACGCTCTGTGACGCGGGACATATAATCTCGAGAACTGATATCAGTCGCCGAGAACGCCCGCCTCACAAAGCGCATCACTCTAGGGCGAGTGTTGCCCTCCCTGAAGCAGATAAGCTTGCCGATGAGTGCTCTAGCCTCACCGATACGACGCTCAATCCTGTACTGCCAAGCTGGTATAGCTGGTCGTGTAGCTCTATCAGTTTTGGGAAACTTGACGTTAGCTACACGACATACCGCTGCAGCCGCACAATACAAGATCGAGTGGGTATCAGTAAGGTCTTTGCTGCTATCAAAAACATTTGATAGCTGCGAATCTAGAGCACACACCAGCGCCCTATTTTTCTTATGCATGGGCAGACGAGGTAATCTTGGTCTAAGTTCAGGCGGTGTGGAACGATACTCTCGGAATGCACATTCCAAAGCGCTCCTCAATCGTACATTGCATTGGGTACTCACGGATATAGCCCCGTCGTCGTCATCCTCTCCAACATGGTCGGGTCGCGGTGAAACATTGGGTTGCAGTTGCACCGCGGCCGGTGGCAAGGCAGGCGAGACACGGCTACTCCGTGATTCCTCACGCAGTCCATCAAGTACGGCGTCATCCAGCATACGGTTACGCTGGATGACCCGCACCTGATCCGATAGACGTTGGGCCGACACGTTGACAGCTGGCTCAAGCACCTGAAACAGAGAGAGCATCCGACCACGGTACGCAGTCAGGTTACTTCCTCCCTCTGTAGCCCCAAAGTATGCGCGCATGACGTTTTCGTTAATTGATTGCGTCCATCGCATGCGCTGCACACTTCCACCGGGAGCGGGGACCCTGTCAGAGGCCGATGGGCCTCGAGGCCCCAAGCTATCCGGCGGCCGGCGTCCTCCCCGTCGACGCGCAGGTGGTGGTGTCGTCGGCGGAGAGAAGTATTCGTCGCTCGAGCTCGACGCAACTGCAGCGTCCGGGATCGCTTGACTCACGATTGTAGGTGGTCCCGGTGGCTGCGAGGCGGAGCTGAGCGACGAACCCGAAGATGTTGGGCGTGTGTTTAGTGCTCGGGCCTGGCTTCTCGTCAACATATTCCATTCATCTTTCGTTTGTCAAGTACGTAATTTACTAATTTATCATGTTATAGTTTTGGTTGGTTTACGTGGTCACTATTGTAATTTGACCTTATTATTATTATTAAGTATATTAAGTATTAAGTATTAAGTATAGATAGTATAGATTATAAAGGCGACAGTTCGTGAGTGTGTTTGTTACTTCGTAACGCTCAAACGGCTGGACGGATCTGGATGAAATTTGGTACAGAGATAGATTACAGTCAGGAATAG
>CAOCPI010000026.1:0-15790 GCA_948252205.1 Orthosia incerta
TCTATTTCGGGATCTTCTATGGATATCATCCCCTATGTAATGAATCTATAAATTCCTAAGTCATTTCACCGACTTTAGGACCTCCTACTTAGGCTTACCAGACAATCACCGCCTATTATCTGGGGATTCTGGTAGCCAATAGACCACACTTTACATTTCCAGTGCTTATGTAAGTCTATCTAGTCATATGCACATAAGGTGCCTCGCTATGTACAAATTTGGCAGCTGGTCACTTTCTTTGCGCCCAGCTACCAGAGAAACTAGGTATAATAACACTAATAAGATTGGGACGACACGATGGTGCATTTAACGGGCCATCGGGAGGTCCCCAAAAATTCCTTTATTTTCGGAATTCCAGGGGTGTATAGTCCCAGGGAATGCCAAAACTGACTAAAAATTACATTTCAGAAACCTATTTTCTGGAATTGTACTTAAACTACTTGAGCGATTTTCGCTCCAAAGTGATGGCTTGGTAGCTAGTCCAGCAAGCCATCCGAAAGTACTTACACCATGAGTACATCTATTCCCTTCATGGAGTTATTCCACCTGAGGGTCTACAAATTTCAACGTTTTACGTTTGTTTACATTTTTCACGGCTGCCTATCTCGTTGACTATCCAAGCGATTCCTTCCCATCTAGAAACCGCCTGAAGCCCTTTTAGCAAGCTTTCCAATGGTAGTACTTTTACCCAGTACACCTATATGTTTCTAGGTACTAGGGCACCTAAAACCGAATGCGATTACCAAAACCAGACAAACAGCAGTTTTTCTATTATATACTGACTTGATATCTCAAGTAAATGGCTTTATATAAAAGACTTCGCTAACCATGAGGTGTATATAGGCTTCCTGTCTCGGTCTAGGTCCCCCATATACCCTAAAATGACCTGAAACCATATATTTGGTGTTTGAGATATCAAGTCAATATTCTTATTTACATAGCAGAAACTATGTGGTCTTCACATAGTTTTCATCATTATGTACTGATTACATGTCCAGTACTATGATAAGCCCTTAAAAACATGATTTTAATTACTATAATATTTTCAAAAAACTCCAAAACTATATATATCGTGGTGCTCCATCTGACGGCCCATTCGGAACTAATCCGTCGCCGAGCACAGACGTAACGTATGACAGAAATTTATGTTTTTTACTATGATAACTCTTATCAGTATGCTTTCTAATGATTTTACTCTGTTAAGGTGAACTATTGAACCCTATGACATACTGACAAACACTAAAAACATTTATACTACTATCTCAAAAAATGTAGGTAAATTTTAGTATAAATATAGACGGGCCTCTAAAATTCATTTTAGTAGTCCAGATGGCGCGCCGTGGTGAGCAGACATGTCTACACATACAACTTTAACTTTTTATGACCATTTAGTATGGTTGATGACGCTTCGTCGCGAACATATCTCCCGCCGTGCAGTGCTGTGTCGACTCGCTGTGTCGACTCGAAGTGTTGTCCGGCGGGCGCTGCATTCCTTCGGTGAGCGACGGACGGCATTTCTCGGCTGCCGGCCAGGTCCACCGAGAGGACGGTCGCCGCTCCGGCATCTCTGGTTATCTGGGGCAGTGGGACGAGTTTCTTCACCGGACGCTTCAAGGTACCGCCAAGTGTGCGTACCTCAGCAGTCCGGAATTTCTCCGTCGATTCCTGGATACACGGCCACAATGCGGGCCTCGCGGCCACGTATTGCGGGGCAGCTGGCCGTCGGCTATCAGGACAGGGTCACCCACTTTAAATCTGGGCCCACTACTATGTGGCTCCCGCCGGTTTGGAGCTCCGGCAGGTACTCGTCTGACCCCAGCGACTCCAGAACATATCAGCGAGGATCTGTGATCGTCGCCATATTTTCCTGGCTGTCTATATCTTGCTCAGTGAACGTGCCAGGTGTAGGTAGTCTGGCTGACCCACCGAGCAAGAGGTGATTCGGTGTGATGGATTCGTCATCATCACCATCTACCGACACGTGTGTCAATGGTCGGCTATTTACAATGTACTCTGCCTCACAAATCAGTGTGGACAACACCTCTTCGGTGGGGTGTTTCTCTGTAAGTACATTGCATAGTGTGTTTTTAACACAACGAACTAGGCGCTCCCAGGCGCCTCCCATGAATGGCGCTGATGGCGTTATGAAGCGCCATACGATGCCTCTGCGACTTGCCTCTGTTTTGAAGGCGTCTCGCAGCTCTCTGTCGGCGCCGTGCATGTTGGTGCCATTGTCTGAGTGTATCTCAGCTGGGCATCCTCTGCGCGCGGCGAATCGGCGCAGCGCCAATATGGCGGAGTCTGCGCTAAGGCTGGCGGCGATTTCAAGGTGCACCGCCCTTGATGTGAGACACGTAAATAGTGCTACGTATCTCTTCTGATGCTGCCGACCGACGGTGACGGATAGCGGGCCGAAATAGTCGAGCCCGGTATATGTAAACGGCCTCTTATGGTGAGCGAGGCGCGTTTTCGGGTGGTCGCCGGTCGCAGGTACTGGTGGCTGTGCCTTGCGTATACGGCAATGCAGGCATCTTGCTATCACCTTCTTCGCTGTTGGTCGCATCTTCACGACCCAGTAGTGCTGCCGTACCTCATTAATTGTGAGTTCGGTGCCACTATGTTGTAGACTGCGATGTGTCCAGTCTATGTACAACTGCGTTATGTGATGGTCGCCATGTAATATAGGCGGGCGCATCACTTCTTCAGCTACCTCTTGCGTAGCTGCTATGCGACTTCTTAGTCGCAGCACGCCGTCAACGACCTGAATTTGTAAAGGTCGCAGCGAGCTATTTTTATTTATTTCTTCAACGTTCGCTAACTCTGAAGCGAACGATTGTTGTTGTGCGACCTGGACAAGTATTTTCTCAGCTTCTTGGAGAAATTCTGCTTCTATAATTTGTCTGTTGACCTGGGTTGGTGCTCTGCATGCCTGCTTCTGCTTCTGTGCAGGTACAGCAGGCTTCTGGCGCCAGTCTGGGTCCTTTTCAGCGTTTTTTCTCGTCCGTTTATAGGACGTTATCTCTGTTCTATTTTTGCAAAGAGATATAAAACGCAGAACTGTGGCGGTCGCACGAAGCAGTCGCTCCCATCTGGAGAATCTGCCTGGCTCTGGAACGGCTTCTATGAAGCTCTTCTTGTCCCCTTCTGTGACAACGAAAGTTTTTTCTTCTCCCGTGTCGTCTATAGTCGGAGGTTTCTCTGTGGGCCATAATTCGGGCCCAAGAGACAAAAATCTCGGCCCGCAGTACCACTCGTGGTCCGAGTTGAACCGCAGTGGCACGTCACGGGTTGCTGCATCAGCGATGTTCATCTTGGTGGGTATCCACCGCCAATCTTCGACTTTGCTATTGTCTTCAATAGCAGCTATTCGGTGAGCAACGAAAGGTTTGTATACTCTCGCTCCTCTTCTAATCCAGGTCAGTACGGTCTTGCTATCTGACCAATACGTTACTGACGTGGGCTTGCAGTCGTGTTCACTCATCACTGCTGCGGCTACGCGGGTTCCCAATACCGCGGCCTGAAGTTCGAGTCTCGGTATCGAAAGCAGTTTCAGTGGGGCCACCCGCGCTTTCGCCATAACAAGGCTTATTAAGTGCTTGCCTTCCACGGTCGTGGCCCGCCAGTATACAGCGGTAGCATATGCCATCTCGCTTGCATCAGTGAACACATGCACCTGCATTTCTATAGCGTCGCTATATCCAGGATAGCATCTTGGTACGCTAACGTTTTTTAGTTGGCGTAAATGTTGTACCCAAATTTTCCATTGTAATGCTAGGTCAACATCTAGCCTCTGATCCCAGTCGACGCCTCGCCTCCATGCTTCTTGCAATATTTGCTTCGCCTTGATGGTTACTGGTGAGGCGAGTCCGAGTGGGTCGTATAGCGACGCTACTATTCTGAGCGCCTCTCGCTTGGTGGGCGCCTCTCGGTCCAAGATACCCTCAGGCAGACGCGCGAGTGTGAGGTTGAAACCCAGCGTGTCTTCGCCTGGCCTCCATATGAGGCCGAGTATCTTTTCCGACGTATCTATATCTCCAATGGATACCATCTCAGTTTGTATATGCGATGGGTCCATCTTTTCTAGGAGCTGCGAGCTATTTGAAACCCATTTCTTGAGTTCAAACCTCGCCTGTAGGTGTATTTTTCGCACCATACTAGCGACTTCTGCCGCCTTCTCGATAGTTCTATAACTATCTAGGTAGTCATCCATATAATGACTACGTAGTATAGCATTCACAGCTTCAGGGTGCTTTTCTATATATTTGTTTGCGTTCCAGTTCTTTGCAAAAATTGCTGTGCAAGGCGAACTGGCTGCGCCGAAAATGATGGACGTCATTCTATATTCTTCTGGCGCTCCTTCTCTGCGGTTTCCCCTCCACAGGTAGCGAAGCGCGTCTCGGTCTTGGCTCCGCACCTTCACTTGCATGAACATCTCCGCTATGTCACCGGTTATTGCAACGCAGTGACGGCGAAACCGCATCATTACGCCTGGCAGCGACTGTAATAGGTCGGGCCCAGTTAACAGGAAGTCATTCAGTGACATTCCTCTCGATTTGGCGGCAGCGTCATGTACGATGCGAAGTTTGTCTGGCTTCATTGGGTTGAAGACATCGAAGTGCGGGAGGTACCAAGTTTTGCCCGGCGTGCTAATTGCGGGTGCCCTTTCAGCGTACCCTTTCGCAATTAGCGAGTCCATCTGGTCTGAGTATCTTCTTCGAAGTTCCTGGTTCTTGTCCAGCTTCTTTTCTGTTGAGACGAGCCTCTTCAGAGCTGTCTCAAAGCTATCTGGCATCTCAGCATGCTCATTACGCCAAAGCATGGCGGTTTCGATGTGTCCATTCTCTAATTGGACAGTTGATCGATTCAAAATGTCCTCTGCCCTTCTTGCTGGGTCAGAGGCGGGTCGCTGTGGGTTTATGCACAACGATTCTATCGCGAAATGTTCGCGCAACTGATGATCCAAATTATCATCAGTTGTTATTCTATTGACATGATGTACTTGTTGTCGTAGTAAACTACTGTGCGCGCCATGTAGTGTCCAACCCATCGCTGTAAGTGACGCAATTGGTTGGTGTCTTGGACCTCTGCGAATCTCGCTGGCCAATAACAAATGCCAGTTGTCTTGGCCGACGAGTACTTTTGGCACGCCATTGTTGTACATCAACTCTTTTCTCAAGTCGGTTAAATGCTTGCAGCGTGCGACAACCCTATCGCTCACTGTTTGTTTTGCCAAGCTGAGTTTAGGTATAGTACGTGCTTTGAACTGTACCCTTCTGTCTTGCGGGCTAACCAGCGTCACCTTGACTCTTCTTGAGCATGGGGTGGTGAGCATGGTGTTGCCTATCGCACCGATCTTGAGCGGGTCCACAGGGCCCTCTGCCCCGACTTGCCTCGCGATGTCTTCATCCATCAGCGAAACGGTGGACCCATCGTCTAGGAGAGCATATGTTGCCACCTCTCCCGCCGGTCCGATTACCCGGACCGGCACTATCTTGAGGTACGCCTGGCTCGATGGTGACCCGAAACTGGCCACCGTTTCCTGAGGATCCTTCCGGGATTCAGGAACATCGGGCTTCTTGTTGGCTTCCCTCTGCTGTTGCTTCTTCCTATGAAGAAGCCGATGGTGCGTATCTCTGCACCCGTCTTGGCCACATTGTTTTTTCTTACAAGTGTGGTTGCCTTGTCGAAGTTGAAGGCAGCGATAACATAGATTGTGTTTTTTCGCTAGCTCCCATCGTTTCTCGACAGCTACGCCCCTGAATTGTGCACATCCAGTGGCGTAGTGATGTCCCACGTCGCAAACACGGCATTTTCCTACCGGTTGGTCCGTAGCTATATGCGTCCTTTGTGTGACGCGTCTGTTGGTGTTCGCCTCGGCCGAAGCGATGCCTTCGGGTGGGGCGAATGGACTACAGAAGTGTGCCTGTTCAGATATAAAATCACTGAACAATGAAATATCTGGCACCGATTGGTACTTCTCCGAATATGATCGGTACCATTGTGCTCGTAGCGAATTGGGTAACTTCTCTGTTAACAATCGCATAAGCTCCGCGTTCATAAGGTAATGACCCTTTTTTAACGCGCGGAGCGTGACTACAGCACCTCTTACGCGACTTGCAAACGCGCAGATGTCTCTTGGTGACTCACTGCAGCGCGGCAGTCCGCGTAATCTATCTGTTTCAGCTTGCGCTATGGAGTCTGGACGGCCGAACTGCAGCTCGAGTTCCTTCATGATGTCATCGGGCCTGGCATGTCCGATGAGTTCTGAGCTGACGGTTTCCATTGCACGTCCATGTAAGCTTCTCCTCAGCCTCGCTGTATTCTCGACGTCCGTAAAATACGCTCGAGTTGTCTCATATATGGCCCGAAATGATAGCCATTCAGTATGAGAACCATTGAAATTCGGCAATGTCATGACGAATTTCGACGCAGAGGGGTTCGGTTGGTCCCGCTGTTCTATTTTTCTGTCGGCTAGCGACGCTATAGCGGACGTCAACTCCGTCAGGAATGGACGGAGACTATCCCTCTGACCTCCTGTACACTCAGCTGACGCTGCAACTGGAGGTTTTCGCACTTCTTTTTCTTTAGGATGCTGACCTTCTATTTGCGATTTGGTGGCGGTCGCAGTCAGGGGTCTATGCATAGAATTTCTGGTTCCCCCTTCCACGACGTTATCCTCCTTCTCAGGCTGAGGTTCTGGTGCCTCTTCTAGCCATGAACGCACGTACTCGTCATTCGAGTTTCTGTCATCCAAGTATTCAGCTTCGGAACCCTCTTCCTCCGCTCTCTGAAGTGCAAGTTGTGCAAGCTCCAACTTAATTTTGAGTAAGTCTTCGCGAGCTTTATCTATATTTTTTCGTGACTGAGTCACTCTAGTTGACGGCGGACGGCTATGTTCGATACGGGCGTCACCCCGGGTAGTCATCGGCATCGCTGTACGTCTGTCTTCTTCGGAAATCTTCTCTTTCTGAGAAGGTTTCAATGTTGTGTCTGAAGCTCCTTCTAATCTGGTTAATCTGGTAGAAACCGCTTGATCAGTTTCTATTGGTTGATGCGTCGGAGTGCTTTCAGTTTGAGGCGCTAGATGGCGCTGCTCGTCCGCCGGCTCGGTCCCTTCGGTTGTGGAAGGTGAACCCGGCGGCAGCTCATGTCTGATGCCAGCTGGCTGATCCAACTCCACGGTCCATGCCTCCGGCTTCTTGCCTTTGGTTCTGGTTATCGGCATTGTTGTTGAAATATTTTCTTTTGAAAACTCGAAGTTAGTTTTCAAAGATAAGTCCCAGTTCCGGGCTTCAGCGTTCAAACCGACGATCTCCAGAAGTTAACCTCCACTTCGATTGACTATAATTCAATCTTCAAATAAAAAATCACTAAAAACTTACGGTCAGTGATAAGTCTTCAGGAAACTTCAGGCATTTGCTATACAAGTTTATTTTTCCCATAAACGTGTATGTTCTATTTGATTGACTATGATTCAATCAAATTCTAAATCACCGAAAAGTCAAGGTTACTTTTCGGTGGTGATGCTTCATGAACTGCTTGTCCAAAGCATCAGAGCCGTGCATCAATCTTCAGAGCACGTATCTTGCTCGATTGAAGAAAATTCAATCTTCAAATAAATCACCGAAACGTCAAAGTTATTTTCAGTGATAGTGCTTCAGGAACCGCGTAGTCAGTACATCCGAAACGTATCTAAGTCTTCAGAGTACGTTTCTTCCATTCACTGACGAAAATTCAGTCTTCAAAATTTTCCTGAAAACCTAGGGGTTGTTTTCAGTCATAAGGCTTCAGGAATTATTCTTCAATCATCAAGGATGCACATCAGCCTTCTAAAACGCACGTCTTGTATTTTTCTGACGGGCGCTCGTTTTTTAAACAAATCGCTAAAAACATAAGGGTAGTTTTCAGCGATAAGTCTTCAGGAACTATTCTTGGGGCTTCAAGGATGCGCATCAGTCTTCATACAGCATTTTGCGGCTCACAGAAAATTTTTTCTATCTTCTTACAATTATTGAAAAAATAGGGTATTTTCAATAACTGTCTCCAGAATTTTACCTCTTGGATCCAGCGGCAAATAGGGCACGTAGGACTTGTTCCCTGCAGTGCACGTCGATTTTTGGTTTATTTGTGAAATTAATTTCTCCAAAATTCGAAAAATTAATTCCACCACTATTTCTTCCTGACGTCCTGGGGCGCTCCAGACTTCGAATTTCGGCTCAAACGGGTCAACGTTGTGTTGCACGTAGCCGACTTAATATGCAGGCACCCAGTTGTTTTTTCTGGATCTGCTGTTCCCGACGTCCTGGGGCTCTCCAGGCTCCAAAATTCGGCTCGCAAGGACCATTAAATGTGCAGGACGTAGCGTGTTCATTGGCCCCGAGAAAAGAAGGGCGTAAACCTTCTGGCCATTGCCGCTGAACGCCCCATCCACATCAACGAAAATAAAGGTTCTTGGATGCCTGGCTGCAGCAGTGACGAAGGGTTGCAAATCGACTCTAACGATTCAACGATGTGTTGGCTGTACTTGAGTTATTTCCAGATTCTGGGTTGCCTACTTCTGGATCAGCACTCCTGGTGTCCAGGTTCCGAGGTTCAGCTCGACAGGATCGAAAAGGGATGTCTTCATAAGGGTTGAAGTTGATGAATTAAATGAAACACTAAGTTATTCAGTACACGGCACGATTCTAGGGCTCTCAACAATTTCTGAGACGTGATTCTATATAAGAATTACTTCTTATTTACTAAGACAAGTACAAGCGACTAGCTTTGGATGACTACAAATTCTATTTGGGCCCGGGGGTTCTTTATACCCTCGCATCGTGCCATTATTGAGAGCCCCGCAAATTCTCGCCGAAAATAATTTTTAATTATGTAAAAAACCCTTATACATATTTGGTAAATAGGGTTACCGCACCCCTTCCATGGTGCTATCAATAGCTGGATTTCTTCGTACTGTAACACAGTAACGCCCCCTATCTATGTATCTAATCAATATACCTAATTTCCAGGTATTGATAGCTTCCCTAGACTATTTACATGAAATTAAAGGACAATTCCCTTTATTTCCCAGTTAAAACCTTAATAGCTTTTAACCTAGCCTAAGGATATCTATAGGTTGGGTTGACCTGCTGGTGCCAATAGCAGGCTGTCTGTTGACGTCTAGAAAAAGCTTATTTTCGGGAATCTTCTATGGGATATCATCCCCTATGTAATGAATCTATAAATTCCTAAGTCATTTCACCGACTTTAGGACCTCCTACTTAGGCTTACCAGACAATCACCGCCTATTATGGGGATTCTGGTAGCCAATAGACCACACTTTACATTTCCAGTGCTTATGTAAGTCTATCTAGGTCATATGCACATAAGGTGCCTCGCTATGTACAAATTTGGCAGCTGGTCACTTTCTTTGCGCCCAGCTACCAGAGAAACTAGGTATAATAACACTAATAAGATTGGGACGACACGATGGTGCATTTAACGGGCCATCGGGAGGTCCCCAAAAATTCCTTATTTTCGGAATTCCCAGGGGTGTATAGTCCCAGGGAATGCCAAAAACTGACTAAAAATTACATTTCCAGAAACCTATTTTCTGGAATTGTACTTAAACTACTTGAGCGATTTTCGCTCCAAAGTGATGGCTTGGTAGCTAGTCCAGCAAGCCATCCGAAAGTACTTACACCATGAGTACATCTATTCCCTTCATGGAGTTATTCCACCTGAAGGGTCTACAAATTTCAACGTTTTACGTTGTTTACATTTTTCACGGCTGCCTATCTCGTTGACTATCCAAGCGATTCTTCCCATCTAGAAACCGCCTGGAAGCCCTTTTAGCAAGCTTTCCAATGGTAGTACTTTTACCAGTACACCTATATGTTTCTAGGTACTTAGGGCACCTAAAACCGAAAGCGATTACCAAAACCAGACAAACAGCAGTTTTTCTATTATATACTGACTTGATATCTCAAGTAAATGGGCTTTATATAAAAGACTTCGCTAACCATGAGGTGTATATAGGCTTCCTGTCTCGGTCTAGGTCCCCCATATACCCTAAAATGACCTGAAACCATATATTTGGTGTTTGAGATATCAAGTCAATATTCTTATTTACATAGCAGAAACTATGTGGTCTTCACATAGTTTCATCATTATGTACTGATTACATGTCCAGTACATAGGATAAGCCCTTAAAAACATGATTTTAATTACTATAATATTTTCAAAAAACTCCAAAACTATATATATCGTGGTGCTCCATCTGACGGGCCATTCGGAACTAATCCGTCGCCGAGCACAGACGTATCGTATGACAGAAATTTATGTTTTTTACTATGATAACTCTTATCAGTATGCTTTCTAATGATTTTACTCTGTTAAGGGTGAACTATTGAACCCTATGACATACTGACAAACACTAAAAACATTATACTACTATCTCAAAAAATGTAGGTAAAATTTTAGTATAAATATAGACGGGCCTCTAAAATTCATTTTAGTATCAGATGGCGCGCCGTGGTGAGCAGACATGTCTACACATACAAACTTTAACTTTTTATGAACCATTTAGTATGGTTGATGACGCTTCGTCGCGAACAGAATGGAAACCAAAATGGCACCCGTGACATCACTGCTTTCTTGCCTTTGTGATTAATCTATCATTAACCGTTAAAATAAGTCCCACGCAGTAAGTACCATTTAAAATGAGCTATTATTAAAGCTAAATACGTCAATTTCCTCATAAAATCATTTAATTAATCCTGGAAACTACATAATTTGCTATTATATACAACCCACGCGAGTCGCCCTCGCGATTGTCAGCATTTTCATTTTATTGACAAGCTCATTGCCAATTGAATATTCTTTCTCCTATTTATATTTTTCTAGGTAAAAAAATTATAAAGAGACTGAATATGAAAGCAATTTTTACATTCAAAGGGGAATGCCCATTTTGTAAGGGAACTTGGTCCCCTTTCTTCTTCTTCTTCTTCTTCGTCGTATCGATGATTCCTCAATTAAATACGTTTTGACCAGAATTCAGCCACGGCAATAGCGTTTTCATTTGCCTCACAAAGGTCCTTCAGGGTGCAGGTGTTGTTGCACAGAGAGCACGATAGGAGGTGAGGCATTGTTTGGGACGCGGCTCCGCAATCGCACTGCGGGTCATTGGAGTACCCCCATCTAACTAAGTTGTGCCTGCAGCGACCCACTTGGCTTCGGAGTCGGTTTAAAGATTTCCAGGTGGGCCATGGAAGTTGGTGGCCTGCAGGCAGCTTTTCTGCAGGCTCAACATAGTCAGTCGGAGGAGGATGTTTGAGGAGCCACAGTCTCTTCTTTGCCCCACCAGAACTGCTGTCGTCAATTGGTTTGGTTAACCTCAGAAAGCTTTTCCGACTCTTCAATCTGCCCCTTGGCTTGTCCACATTGTATAACGAGTGTCGTCTATCTGTCTCCTGCTTGTGTTTTTCGAAAGAACATGCCACTTCTCTTCGGACCTCCGGAGGGGCTATTCCTGCAAGCGGGTACAGTGCTGCGAGTGGTGTGGGTTTTAGGCAGCCCGTAATTATCCTGCATGTCTCATTGAGGGCTACATCAACTTTTCGGGCATGGACGGATTGGTGCCACACTGGGCATGCGTATTCACCAGCCGAGAAGCAGAGTGCTAAGCCCGATGTACGAAGTACATGTGGGGAGGCACCCCAGGCAGTGGATGTCAGACGGCGAAGCAGATTATTGCGGGTGCTGACTTTAAGTTTAGTTTTAATACAGTGCTTCTTGTATGTCAGTGATCGGTCCAAGGTGGCACCCAAGTACACAGGGTTATCATTGTGGTCTATGTCGGCACCCCGCCACTTGATGTTCAGTTGTCTAGTGGCCTGGCGGTTTCTCAGGTGGAATGAGCATGACTGAGTTTTAGATGGATTAGGCCTTAATGCATTATTTTCGTAGTATGCACTAAGATCCACCAGAGCCTTTTCCAGATTTGCTTCGGCATCCTCAAAGCTTTTTGTCCTCGTGGCTAGTGCCAAGTCATCCGCGTAGAGGAATCGTTCTGTGTTCGTCGTTTTGGGCTGGTCGTTCGTATAGATATTAAATAAAATGGGCGCCAGAACACTGCCTTGGGGCAGGCCATTTTTTATGACACGCCATCTGCTTTTATCTGAGTTAAGATGAACTATAAACCGCCGGTTACGCAACATTTCACCCAGAATGCTTATGAATGCTCGATCATCTATTAGGGCTGTTAATTTGAACAGCAATCTTTTAATATTGACCGTGTCGTAAGCCGCTGACAGATCAACGAGGACGACCCCGGTCACTTGGTTGGAATCGTAACCATCCTCGATGTATTCAGTGAGTCGGAGGTCCCCTTTGAAAAAATGGTTGTATCTTGATGAATTTGGTTGTATATTGTAGAAAAAACACGTTATATTCATAATTAGAAAACATTTTCATTTATTTTGCGGGGTTCACGAGAAATAACGATGTTTCTGTTCTTGAAATGAACCCTTATTACAATGCAATAAGGTGCATACAAATGTCCAAATGAAGAAACCTGATCTGTTGTTGTCTGTACATAAAAAGTAAAGTACACGGATGAAAAAAAACACAAAATATAAATCTTATTTTTGAAGAATATTGAAATCGCAGACACGATATCTCATAAGAGGCCTGTGTATGGGCAATCTCCTTTCACTAGAATCCTATAAATACGCACTCATTGATCTGCTGTAAGCTAAAAGCATGACTAAACTTGGTATTTTTTACATAAAATTCATAACCCTGTGTGGCTGACTTACAATGTGCACTCTTCCGATAATCCCTATCTGGCGCAGATATATCTGTGTGTGTAAAACTTTAGACCCACTAATCTGTAACCGTATCTTAAAATAAGCTGACACAAATGGGTTTGCAATTAGAATGTAGACAGGGGTGAAACCATCAAAACTATGCGTGTACCAGTTGCTTGACGCAAACCGCGTTACAAGTCATGGACGGGGCCTGAAATCTGTCGTTTGAAAATTAAATGTCCAAATTCCAATCGCAGGAAATTTTAAACAAATTAAAACAGTTATTCCATTATTTGACAAAAGCCTTGAAAACAAATCTGTGGTCGACCTTTGTCATTAGAATAAAGGTCCTTTTGAAATATGTAGGAGCAAGTTTGTTGAGTTGTTTTTTTCAACAAAAACTTGTGGCTTTAAGTAAGTATTGTATTTTAATATGTTTACTTAAGAGCTAGTGGTGGACTTTTTTTTTGTGGACGAGGGGCAACCTTCAAAAGGCGCCTGGACTTTTAGAGAAAAGACCAGGGAGTGGGGCCCCACTATCTCTTAAAAGACCACCCCGGAATCCCCCCTGAACCAAGACTTAGAAGCATCTCCCCTGAGCCTCGCTGTGCACGGTAGCAGGTGATCACTGTGCCACCGTATTTCCGGAAGTCACTTGGTGGGCGGACAGAATCTCCAATTTAACTAACCGTTACCCCGGAGTCCCACCTGCTCATGATACAGGCGGGATTTCGGCCCGACCACGAGGCCTTCTCCGAGCGGGATCGGCCCTCTCATGATCCCGCTCAGCGGCTTTCTTCTGGACCATCACGGTCTCACAGAAGGAGGCCATTTCTCTCCAGTTTTCAGTCTCTGTCAGCATGGCGCTTACACCTGCTGGCACTCCTCGAGCATTTGCTATGCAGAATCAAGGTCGCCTCCACAATTTCCACTTACACGGGAGGTCATGGGGTAGTTAACCACGAACAATCGGCTGAGGCATCCGATAACCGTCAGTTTAGTGAGGGAGAGCAGCCAGCGTGGCGTGGGGTTTCGAGATGAGTTGCGGCATAGTCTCGAGTCGTATAGAGTCCCGTGATCTTATGTCGCATGCGGGCTGCCCAATCCAGTGCTAAGCCAGATGTCGGATCTGTTAAGCTTACGTCATCCACTCCTGCAAAGCATAATAAGCAGTCAGTTAAACTACCTAGATATCTGCATCGATACTGTCAGCCAAAAGGGCTGCTGATGGCGATTATGGTGCTTACCGTCGCTGGCACCGACTCCTGCTCAAGGCTGACAGTTTCGCGAACCGTCTGCGGGAGGTCCTCACCGAGTTTGACGTAAAGATTACACGTCCAACCAAAAGAGCTGAGGTGAGGATTAGGTGGGCTGTCGTGGTAGGTTAGTAGGGTAGAGCATAGGCAGTTAACGGGAGCGATGCCCCGGGCACAGCTAGTACATACTTTACTTAATTTGTTATGAGATTATAATCTATTTATACTATATTATATGAGCAGTAGTGGCTCAGTGGTATCGGCCGCGACTTACAAGTTGTTGGTCGTGGGTTAGAACCCAGGCAGGCATTTATTATTTCATCACCACTGCTCTCAAAACGGTGAACGAAAACATCGTGAGGAAACCGGCATGTCCTAGAATTAAAATCGAAGGCATGTGACAACCACCAACCCACAATGGGCCCGCGTGGTGGAATACCGCCCATTCCCTCTCTCAGAGAGGAGGCCGGTGTCCCAGCAGTGGGAACATTAAAAGGCTGATGATGATTTATTTATTTATTCAGGACCTCCAACGAAAGATGTACACATAAAACACAATGGATCATCAACATGAAGTAACAACACTCCCCCAATTATTGGAGGCCACAGCATGCATTTTAGATTATCGACTAAATAGAAACTAAAGTATAAACTCTTATTACAAGATAATAGTAAAACATAAAAAGCAAAACAAATCAAAACATGGCATACTTATAAAAAAAGGCCCCTTATTTGTAATTAACCTTAGGATTTTCCAACATTATGGCAAACTAGACGGCAAAAATGTTTACTTTTTACAAAAACTCTAAGGTTAAACAAATTTAAAATAAAAACATAATGACATAATGGTATACAAAATTGAAAAAAAAAAAATGTTACGGAGGGTAAAGCACTTTAAAAATAGACTATAAAAAAAAAATTATGACACTATATTTAGAACTATGTATTTATTTTTCTCGGCACTTGGTTATTTTCCTCCTCCATTCGATAGAATATTTTAATATTTGAATAGTATGTAATAGAATATCAGAAAAATATTAAGGTTTTAAAATCACTCACTTTGATGTGAAGAGTACCTTTTTAAAATCAAAGCGCATACGCATGAACCTGATAATTTCATTTCGGTTTTTCAGTTTTTCATTATGTAGTTAGGTAAAGTGACCTTCTACTAAATATAAGCAGTTTTCCAACGCCTACAGTATAAAATGTTTTAAAAGGAAGTGGACTGTAATCCACCCTCAAGGGCCAAGTGTGGATTGGTAGATGTTACAAGTTTTCAAAAGTTTTGGTTGGATGATTTCCTTCAAAGTCAAAGTCTATTTCAATTAGGCCAGTAAGCGGCACTTTTGAACGTCATACATATATGAATTAAAACTTACAAGTAGTAAAAGTTGATTCTACCGTGCATTCGGAAAAGTAGCTTGTTATGGAGAAGAATGCACCACCGCACCGTTTTGAGTGCAGTGGTGATGAAATATACAAAGTAAAGCACCGTCCGTGTTCAAACCCATGGCTTAAATACTCATCGGAGACACTAGGCCACCACTACTGAACCTGAACTGACGTCCAACCCAATCACATGCCCTTATTTGACTGCAGCTTTTTTATAGCTGCCAATGGTGCATGCACCCAGACGTGCCCCAAAGAAGCAATACAAAAAAACAACAACAATTAAAGATACATACTATGTCCTTATGTTTTCCCTTTTTGATGATACATTATTTTTAGAAGCACTAAGGCCCTCAA
>CAOCPI010000027.1:0-15173 GCA_948252205.1 Orthosia incerta
ACTATAATGAATCGCTACCAGTGGCGGCTGGTGGATCATAGAAGTAGTAGTGCACTTTACTTGCCGTCTCACTAGGTAGTTGTGATAGATCTATCACAACTACCTAGTGAGACACACATAGGCTGCTGTGAATTTTTGTAAATCTATTTACAAAAATTCACAGCAGCCTATGTAAATCGGCAAACCATCTCGCTAGCGACTTCTAATTCGACGCTAACGCCATCTAGTTACGTCGTTGTACAACTTGTAATGTTGGTAATCGACCCGAAGATAAATTTCGTTCGTCAAACCTCGCCCGCTCTCGGTAATCTTCGGTTCTCTGGGGCGGCGCACGAGACTGGTCATATTTTGCCGTACATTTTCTATTGAACTATCTCTGTCTCACGCGCTAGGCGTTTTCGCTTGTTTCTCGTAGAAGTTGTATGAACTCTCGCCGTGCGTAAAGCGCCTAGCCTACCGCACGGGGAATAGTTTTTACAGCAAAAATAGTAATATGTGGGGACTTCAATATAGACACTTTAAAAAGAAATAGCATAAGCCTGGAGTTTGAAACCTTTCTTTTAGGCTATAATCTTAAACTAGAAATACGCCAACCCACCAGGCTATGTAGCAATTCCTGTATAGACAATTTTGCCCGCAGTTCTAAACTAAACTGTAAATCAGAAGTTTTAGACTTAGCATTGTCTGACCATACAGCACAGTTTTAGCTAGTTAAAGTACTGAAATCGTGTAGAGTAAATTACTGGCGAACCAGAAAGCGTGATCTCTCGGAACGCACTAGGCTGATAACGCTACACGATGTATGGTTCCCTATAATGCGACTGAAACTACGAGCAGATGAATTAACGCAAATAGATTTTATTTCAGTAATACCAAAGTTTCAATAACTCGAGACAAATCGATCTCGTCTGCAGCTAACCAAAGACCTACATGAGCTAGCACCTAAATACCTAATAGCTGTCAATTCGCAGTATTATTTAAATCGTTGCGCTGAACCTTATAGGCAGGGTATAGACTGGGTGCTCGTCGTTATCGGCCGGGACACACAACCGCAATGTTTGAACCCGACTTAGAAGATATGCGACAAGATATGGTGCGAGGTTATTGTTTTAATATGAATATGCTTAATATACTATTCTGTAGTAAAAAAACGGTCAAGTGCGAGTTGAACTCGTACGCCGAGGGTTCCGTACCTACCTTATACCGCCGTAATAAAATTGGTATCATTTTATTGGTTTATGTGTGTGTTAATTAAGGTCCTGAGTCAACACGATAAAAAATAAAAAAACTTGGATGTACCAAAATTTACCTTAATTTTCAACTTTTTTATTTTTTGGAGTTTTCTTTTATTTGTGCTGTAAGACCTTGCTTTTAACCAAATTTCGTGATTCTAGGTTACACAAAACCCACTTTTCAACCTTCTTCGTCAAGTCTATCCCAATCTGAATGATCTAGTTTAGGAGTGTCCCATCATTCCATGTTAGATGGATTTTTCACAAATATTATGGTGGGCTCTCCCGTATTGCACATTTAGCTATGCTTCTTAACCAAATGCATTTGGGTCCGCTTCGAGTGGTTTCGGTCGCACTGGTAACCTGGATATATTCTTTGATATTTGATGTAGTTTTATAATATTTATTTTTTATTTTGTTAATAATATATTTTTGTTTGGCTTTGATATTATAGCGAGAAAAATACTGCACCCTAATCAGCCGCATGTCCACCCGAAAATCCTACCCCAAAATGTCTACCGGCTCCACTTCTAAGATTGCCACATTATACGCTCAGCCTTACGTTTGCCTTGCAGAGCGCAGTTTGAAATTATCTAGGTCTCAGTCTAGTCTAAACCTAGTCTAATTTCCAGTATGAATTGAAATTAGGTTGAAACGTGGCTGCAGTTGTAACTTATTCGCTCGAGCTTAGGGTGTGTCGGTGTGAGTGTAGAGCTGGTTTCCAAACTGTGGTCTGCGGACCACTGGTGATCCGGAAGAGCTAAAATATGGTCCGCCAAAGGTTCATTCAATTTTAAACTTTTCTATTCAAAAACAAAAATTAATGCTGATTTTAAGTTACTATCAGAAATGTTGTGTTTCTTTTGACAATGCTTGTTGCTTTTAATTTTTATGAATAGGTATGCTGCGATTTTGAGCTTCATCATCATCATCCTTCCAGCAGAAAGACGTCCACTGCTGAACAAAGGCCTCTCCCAAGTGTCGCCACATCAACCGGTTCTGTGCGTGTCGCATCCAGTGGATTCTTGCAGCCTTAACCAGCTCATTGGTCCACCTAGTGGGAGGCCTTCCAAGGCTGTGTCTTCTGGTACGCGGTCATCATCATCATCATATCAGCTGAAAGACGTCCACTGCTGGACATAGGCCTCCCCCAAGCGTCGCCACATTGACCGGTCTCGTGCGTCCCGCAACCAGCGGATCCCCGCAACCTTCACCAGGTCATCGGACCACCTGGTGGGAGGCCTTCCAACGCAACGTCTTCCGGTTCGCGGTCGCCACTCCAGAACCTTTCTGCCCCATCGGCCATCCGTTCTGCGAGCAATGTGCCCTGCCCACTGCCACTTAAGTTTGGCAATTCTTCGGGCTATGTCGGTTACCCTGGTTCTCTTGCGGATCTCTAAATTTCTGATTCGATCACGCAAGGAAACGCCGAGCATAGCCCTCTCCATTGCCCTTTGGGTGACTTTGAGCTTTCTGATGAGGCCCATTGTAAGCGACCACGTCTCAGAGCCATATGTCACGCGGTCACCACTCCAGAACTTTCCACCCGACTTCCGAAGGAGGGTAATGCGTTTATCAGTCTATGTATGTATGTTTGTTCCTACGTGGCGTTCTAGAGACCAAACACGTTGGTCGATTTTGATGATTCGTACGTCAATCGATTCGTCTTAACCTTGCGAGTGTCACTGGTTACATTAAAATTGGGAAATAGAAAAATGGCGGACTTTAGGCGCCATATTGTGGGGGCACAATTTATTTTTTCTTCCTATATAATATATTACACTTGTATGTTTAAATTTACCTAATCCTAAAAAAAAAAATAACTTAAAAGTTATAAATAAAAAAAAAATATTCAAAAAACACGACTGCTTAAAAAGCGAACTAATAAGACGTAAACAAGAAGAAAATCATGCTCTGCAGTCGGAGGATACATCAGGTTCTGGTCAGCCAGCCCGCAAATATGTACCCTCCATCGACCATGCAGCCTCTAGACGCCTAAAAACAGGCGAAGGATGTCTGTCAACACATATGACTAAAATAATCATATACTGGTAATATAGGTCGCCACTCGACAATTTCGAATTAGTAGCGACCACTTCCGTGAGCCGTAAACACTGCCGCGTCAGGCAATTACAAATTGTAAAATAAATATTATAATGGCCCCTTGTACCGTACGTTGGTGTGGTAACAACAGCCAGAACTCGAGTTTCTCGAAAAATGCCATAACATTTCATCGGTAAGTTAATAGTTACATAATCATAATCAGATTTATTTTCTGATATTATTTATCGGAGTTCATTTTGTACTGGTCATTACTGTAGGTGTAAACTGCAACAGCACAAATTTGTCGCGCTCGTTGATGTCTTTTGTGTTTTCGTCTCTTTCTTTTTAATGTACTTTTTTATCTATCTCTTTTCCTCTATAATTTGGTACGCAAAACTAGTGATGCACCATATTCTATGACCAAATCTGTTATGGATAAAACTAGAAACCTACATACAATTATACAAAAAGAGACATTAAATTAAACAGTTTATTATTTGTTAAATTAATTGTGAAACGAATATTGATTTGTATAGTGGTTGAAAATGATTAGTGATGATTTTTATTGCACAAAAAATAGGTGAATTCTCTTAGAAAATTTTTCTCTTACGGAGAAAAGGCCTCTGTTCCAGCAGTGGAAATATTGTAGACTGCTTTTTGTATTTTATAGATAATTATTTTGATTTTAGAATTTAGGTATTTTTTCTATTGATTGTTTTTTTTACTAATATTTAATATTATGAAACAACCGCCGAAAATATATGTTATCTTTAGAATTTTGTTTTTAGTTTTTGCATTTTATGTTATTACGGTATAATTAATAATAAAAGTAGCTAACATTAATAAATAAAAATATTAAGTACACTAACATTTAAAAAAAAATATTGATACCTTCGTGGTTTTATTTAAACCTCTCCCATCCCTAGTTCGGCGAAATGACGTTGGTAAGGGCCAATCAGAGCGCAGTCGTCCCGTGCCTCATACCTCAGTTAGTTGACAGAATTATTTTGATGTATTCGAACAAGCATTAGGCGTCTAGAGGCTGTATGGTCGATGGTACCCTCCAACTGCACAGCATGATTTTCTTCTTGTTCACGTCTTTTTAGTTCGCTTTTTAAGCAGTCGGGTTTTTTGATTATATTTTTAGATTGAAAAAATAAAATCTTCTTTTAGACTTCGTCTCTGCTAACAAAGAAACAAAAGTAGTCTCAAGTCACAAAAGGTTGGTAACCACTGGCGTAGAGGTTGTAACTGTCAGGTTTGATGGTTAATTGAAGGACTGTTACTGTAGTTAACTACGTGTTTGTGGAGCAGCAAGTTCTATTAAGGATGTGTCTGTTAAGTGTTGCGTATGCCTTGGAATTAAGATTATGCATTTAGTCTTGTAGCGGTGTTACATGTTAGCAGATTTACCACTTTTTGGGTATAAGGATGCGTCTGTAAACTGTTGCGTATGCGTATTTATGAATTAAGATGATGTGTTTAATATTTTAGCTGTAGCTATTGAGTTTTAGCAGGTTGCCTTGTTCTTGGCTAGTGATTTTGTTCTAATTTATTGCAGGAATTTTCTGCTTGAGAACAATCCTATTTATGTAAAACTGCAGAATTTTTGGTGTTTGTCCTTATTTAAAAAGGAGGAATTTTCACAATCCTTACTCTAGAAACAGCTCTGAAAGAAAATAGCCTAATGATATAAAAACTGCATAGTTATCAATACCTGATTCGCAAAGCGATTGATTCTAAAACCTAGCATAATTATGAAAAATCTCGTTTGAAACTGCATAAATAATTAGTATGTCATTCCTCTTAGTTTCTAATTTAGCCATCCACTCCCACTTAAAAAACTCAACCTGTATATCTAATATGTGGTTCTTCAGATAGGTATACCTACAGAAATACAGACATTATATGATGTAAGAATTAAAGGAAAAGGGTACTCGAAATGACGCAGGGTTGTCACAACAAGAAAATTCTAGAAAATACAACAGATTTAAATAATATATTGTAATGTAGGTGCAATATAATTATTCTGCGTGTTGCAGCAGGCTATGCAACCGCTGGCAACCGGAAGTATGACGTCACGGTCGAATTGCACCAACATGGTGGCGGGAATCGGGACTCAACCAAAATTTAAATTTTCATTATTTATTTTGACGAGCGTAGCGATCAGGGGCGGCTGTACTTTAAGTTCAGTCGTGCGCTGAACTGCCAGATTTTAATAGGTTTAGAAAAAAGATGAAAATGTTTAATAATATCTGATTAACGATCTATTCAATATTCACGAAATTATGACGAACCAATTTAAGCTCTTTTCTAAAGTAATAAGACGTATATTGCTGAAATGAAATGAAATGAAATAATTTATTTGCTAAATGTAGGTATACAGATTAGATGTTGTTTTTTTGTAGAGCAGTCCCGATACATTTTACCTCAAGGCATGCATAATTGTTTAATTTAATAAAAAAATACATTAAAGAATATTAAGGTAATCATTACAAAAATCGCTATTTAAATACAATAATTTAAAAAAAAAAAACATATTAAAACAATAATAATCAATTACAACAATGAAATTTAAACACAATAGTTATGAATGTAGCCAAGATGAATATATAATGTCAAAATATCAATAAAATGTCTTAGAATATGCATGTCGAATCAACGTAAAATTAAATAATAAGAGTGTCAAAAAATTAATCAAATGTCAAGTAAAATAAATATTAGTCATATCTGTATAAAATTAGTCAAATGTCAAAAATAGCAAAAAAAATACATTATAAAAGATTTTACCATAAAATCGGAATAAAATACAAAATGTCAAAAAAAATAATTACAATATAAACTATAAAGTTTTATCATTGAGAAATTCTCAAATTGAGTAATAACATTTATCAATTAAAAAGACTGACAATTTCTTTTTAAAAAGTGGAATGGACTCGTTTTTAATTTCATCGGGTATTTTATTAAAGATAATTGGGCACATACATATAACACTTTTCCTTAATAATGCAGTGTTATGACCAGTAACACGTAGCATGTTTGTATACTGCCTTCTAACTGGTCGTGTTCTATTGTCAGACAATTTATCAAAAAGATGCATATTAGATTTTACAAAAACAGCCATTTCGAAAATGTAAAGTGATGGAAATGTTAGCAAATTTAGGGACTTGAATACAGGTATGCAACTATCTGTAACTTTCATGTTACACATTGCCCTTATGCATCGTTTTTGAGCCTTGAATACCTGTTCTCTCAGACTACAATTTCCCCAAAATATTATTCCGAATCTCAGAATTGACGCCACTAAGCCATGGTAAGCAACTAATCTGGTGGGCATATTCACTTTCCTGGAAAGATTAAAAAGCACATACGCTGCTGTACTCATTTTTTTGCATACTTCTTCTGCGTGTGGCTTCCAGGTTAGTTGGCTATCTATCAATATACCCAAAAACTTTGCAACTTGCACTTGGTCTACTTTTTGTCCATTGTAATTTAAATTTGAAGTAAGCGGTGGTATCCGTTGAAAAAAATGCATAACATTAGTCTTAGATAAATTAATTGTTAGATTATTTTGATCAAGCCAGTGTGTAATGTCCGTTAAAGTATTATTTATGTCATGTTCATACGTTTTTAGGTCTGTACATTTAATCATTGCAGTACTATCGTCAGCGAATAAGACCATAGGATGTTCTATGCATCGAGGCAAGTCGTTAATATAAATTAAAAATAATAAAGGACCCAACACAGTGCCCTGTGGTACGCCATATCTAATAAGTCTATGCTCCGATAAGTATTTTTCCTCACGCTTAGTTTTTAAACATATTTTTGAAATTTCTGTGTACTGTTTTCGGTTACTGAGATATGATCTCAAGAGATTATTCATATTTCCTCTGATACCTATGACGTTTAGCTTTTCTAACAGAGTTTCATGGTCAACACAGTCGAAGGCCCTCGTCATATCAGTTAAAATTGCACAAACTGGTACTTTTCCATCGACGTTTCTTACTATCATATTCACTAAATCGTAAACGGTCGTATTAATACCCTTATTTTTTCTAAAACCCTTTTGTTCCATACACAAAATATCATATTTAGATAAGAATTTATTTATCGCTTCACAAATAATTTTTTCCATAACTTTAGAAAAATTGTGATTAAGGCGATTGGCCTATAATTTGCCAAATCTTCTTTTGAGTTTTTTTTTAAAGTGGCTTAACAATAACGGTTTTTAACTTGTTTGGAAATACCCCGGAACTGATACACAAATTTAGTATGTGGCTAATATGCAAAGCAATGTCACTCGAAACAAATTTTACGACCTTAGTTGAAATGCCATCGTAGCCAGTACTAAGTTTATTTTTTAGCGAATGTATCGCTCTCATAACATCTTGAGGTAATACTGGATGCATAAACATCGAGTGAGGGTTACTTTGCAGACTACTTGTGTCGGGTTTTGAGGTCATAATATTTTTTGTCTGATCTATAAAATAATTATTAAAAGCGTTTGCAATCTCTGTTGGATCAGTGATTGTGGCATCATACATTTTTATTTGGGAAATAGGTTCAGTGAATGGTTTATTTTTGTTTATAACTTGCCAAGATGCTTTTGATTTATTTTTTGACGTGTTGATAAAATAGTTATTTTGCGCTTTTTGCGTCAGTTTAATTATTTTCCGAAGCCTTTGCGAGTAGTTTTTAAAGTTACTTTTATTGAGGCTTGAAGGTGCTCGCCTATATTTCCACAGTAAATGCCTTTGTTTTCTACTGCATTTCCGAATGCCCTGAGAAACCCATTTAATATTTTTGTTTGAGTTAACGGTTATCAATTTGTAGGGGAAACAAAGATCGTACAAGAGACGAAATTGCTCTAAGAAACAATCAAATGCTTCATTAGCATCTTCGGTTTTGTATATTTCTGAAAATGATAAACATTGTAGATCATTTTTGAATTTAGTTATATTTTCACTAGAGAGATCACGCTTTCTGGTTCGCCAGTAATTTACTCTACACGATTTCAGTACTTTAACTTGCAAAAACTGTGCTGTATGGTCAGACAATGCTAAGTCTAAAACTTCTGATTTACAGTTTAGTTTAGAACTGCGGGCAAAATTGTCTATACAGGAATTGCTACATAGCCTGGTGGGTTGGCGTATTTCTAGTTTAAGATTATAGCCTAAAAGAAAGGTTTCAAACATAGGCTGCTGTGAATTTTTGTAAATAGATTTACAAAAATTCACAGCAGCCTATGTAAATCGGCAAACCATCTCGCTAGCGACTTCTAATTCGACGCTAACGCCATCTAGTTACGTTGTTGTACAACTTGTAATGTTGGTAATCGACCCGAAGATAAATTTCGTTCGTCAAACCTCGCCCGCTCTCGGTAATCTTCGGTTCTCTGGGGCGGCGCACGAGACTGGTCATATTTTGCCGTACATTTTCTATTGAACTATCTCTGTCTCACGCGCTAGGCGTTTTCGCTTGTTTCTCGTAGAAGTTGTATGAACTCTCGCCGTGCGTAAAGCGCCTAGCCTACCGCACGGGGAATAGTTTTTACAGCAAAAATAGTAATATGTGGGGACTTCAATATAGACACTTTAAAAAGAAATAGCATAACCCTGGAGTTTGAAACCTTTCTTTTAGGCTATAATCTTAAACTAGAAATACGCCAACCCACCAGGCTATGTAGCAATTCCTGTATAGACAATTTTGCCCGCAGTTCTAAACTAAACTGTAAATCAGAAGTTTTAGACTTAGCATTGTCTGACCATACAGCACAGTTTTTGCAAGTTAAAGTACTGAAATCGTGTAGAGTAAATTACTGGCGAACCAGAAAGCGTGATCTCTCTAGTGAAAATATAACTAAATTCAAAAATGATCTACAATGTTTATCATTTTCAGAAATATACAAAACCGAAGATGCTAATGAAGCATTTGATTGTTTCTTAGAGCAATTTCGTCTCTTGTACGATCTTTGTTTCCCCTACAAATTGATAACCGTTAACTCAAACAAAAATATTAAATGGGTTTCTCAGGGCATTCGGAAATGCAGTAGAAAACAAAGGCATTTACTGTGGAAATATAGGCGAGCACCTTCAAGCCTCAATAAAAGTAACTTTAAAAACTACTCGCAAAGGCTTCGGAAAATAATTAAACTGACGCAAAAAGCGCAAAATAACTATTTTATCAACACGTCAAAAAATAAATCAAAAGCATCTTGGCAAGTTATAAACAAAAATAAACCATTCACTGAACCTATTTCCCAAATAAAAATGTATGATGCCACAATCACTGATCCAACAGAGATTGCAAACGCTTTTAATAATTATTTTATAGATCAGACAAAAAATATTATGACCTCAAAACCCGACACAAGTAGTCTGCAAAGTAACCCTCACTCGATGTTTATGCATCCAGTATTACCTCAAGATGTTATGAGAGCGATACATTCGCTAAAAAATAAACTTAGTACTGGCTACGATGGCATTTCAACTAAGGTCGTAAAATTTGTTTCGAGTGACATTGCTTTGCATATTAGCCACATACTAAATTTGTGTATCAGTTCCGGGGTATTTCCAAACAAGTTAAAAACCGTTATTGTTAAGCCACTTTAAAAAAAAACTCAAAAGAAGATTTGGCAAATTATAGGCCAATCGCCTTAATCACAATTTTTCTAAAGTTATGGAAAAAATTATTTGTGAAGCGATAAATAAATTCTTATCTAAATATGATATTTTGTGTATGGAACAAAAGGGTTTTAGAAAAAATAAGGGTATTAATACGACCGTTTACGATTTAGTGAATATGATAGTAAGAAACGTCGATGGAAAAGTACCAGTTTGTGCAATTTTAACTGATATGACGAGGGCCTTCGACTGTGTTGACCATGAAACTCTGTTAGAAAAGCTAAACGTCATAGGTATCAGAGGAAATATGAATAATCTCTTGAGATCATATCTCAGTAACCGAAAACAGTACACAGAAATTTCAAAAATATGTTTAAAAACTAAGCGTGAGGAAAAATACTTATCGGAGCATAGACTTATTAGATATGGCGTACCACAGGGCACTGTGTTGGGTCCTTTATTATTTTTAATTTATATTAACGACTTGCCTCGATGCATAGAACATCCTATGGTCTTATTCGCTGACGATAGTACTGCAATGATTAAATGTACAGACCTAAAAACGTATGAACATGACATAAATAATACTTTAACGGACATTACACACTGGCTTGATCAAAATAATCTAACAATTAATTTATCTAAGACTAATGTTATGCATTTTTTTCAACGGATACCACCGCTTACTTCAAATTTAAATTACAATGGACAAAAAGTAGACCAAGTGCAAGTTGCAAAGTTTTTGGGTATATTGATAGATAGCCAACTAACCTGGAAGCCACACGCAGAAGAAGTATGCAAAAAAATGAGTACAGCAGCGTATGTGCTTTTTAATCTTTCCAGGAAAGTGAATATGCCCACCAGATTAGTTGCTTACCATGGCTTAGTGGCGTCAATTCTGAGATTCGGAATAATATTTTGGGGAAATTGTAGTCTGAGAGAACAGGTATTCAAGGCTCAAAAACGATGCATAAGGGCAATGTGTAACATGAAAGTTACAGATAGTTGCATACCTGTATTCAAGTCCCTAAATTTGCTAACATTTCCATCACTTTACATTTTCGAAATGGCTGTTTTTGTAAAATCTAATATGCATCTTTTTGATAAATTGTCTGACAATAGAACACGACCAGTTAGAAGGCAGTATACAAACATGCTACGTGTTACTGGTCATAACACTGCATTATTAAGGAAAAGTGTTATATGTATGTGCCCAATTATCTTTAATAAAATACCCGATGAAATTAAAAACGAGTCCATTCCACTTTTTAAAAAGAAATTGTCAGTCTTTTTAATTGATAAATGTTATTACTCAATTTGAGAATTTCTCAATGATAAAACTTTATAGTTTATATTGTAATTATTTTTTTTGACATTTTGTATTTTATTCCGATTTTATGGTAAAATCTTTTATAATGTATTTTTTTTGCTATTTTTGACATTTGACTAATTTTATACAGATATGACTAATATTTATTTTACTTGACATTTGATTAATTTTTTGACACTCTTATTATTTAATTTTACGTTGATTCGACATGCATATTCTAAGACATTTTATTGATATTTTGACATTATATATTCATCTTGGCTACATTCATAACTATTGTGTTTAAATTTCATTGTTGTAATTGATTATTATTGTTTTAATATGTTTTTTTTTTTTAAATTATTGTATTTAAATAGCGATTTTTGTAATGATTACCTTAATATTCTTTAATGTATTTTTTTATTAAATTAAACAATTATGCATGCCTTGAGGTAAAATGTATCGGGACTGCTCTACAAAAAAACAACATCTAATCTGTATACCTACATTTAGCAAATAAATTATTTCATTTCATTTCATTTCAGCAATATACGTCTTATTACTTTAGAAAAGAGCTTAAATTGGTTCGTCATAATTTCGTGAATATTGAATAGATCGTTAATCAGATATTATTAAACATTTTCATCTTTTTTCTAAACCTATTAAAATCTGGCAGTTCAGCGCACGACTGAACTTAAAGTACAGCCGCCCCTGATCGCTACGCTCGTCAAAATAAATAATGAAAATTTAAATTTTGGTTGAGTCCCGATTCCCGCCACCATGTTGGTGCAATTCGACCGTGACGTCATACTTCCGGTTGCCAGCGGTTGCATAGCCTGCTGCAACACGCAGAATAATTATATTGCACCTACATTACAATATATTATTTAAATCTGTTGTATTTTCTAGAATTTTCTTGTTGTGACAACCCTGCGTCATTTCGAGTACCCTTTTCCTTTAATTCTTACATCATATAATGTCTGTATTTCTGTAGGTATACCTATCTGAAGAACCACATATTAGATATACAGGTTGAGTTTTTTAAGTGGGAGTGGATGGCTAAATTAGAAACTAAGAGGAATGACATACTAATTATTTATGCAGTTTCAAACGAGATTTTTCATAATTATGCTAGGTTTTAGAATCAATCGCTTTGCGAATCAGGTATTGATAACTATGCAGTTTTTATATCATTAGGCTATTTTCTTTCAGAGCTGTTTCTAGAGTAAGGATTGTGAAAATTCCTCCTTTTTAAATAAGGACAAACACCAAAAATTCTGCAGTTTTACATAAATAGGATTGTTCTCAAGCAGAAAATTCCTGCAATAAATTAGAACAAAATCACTAGCCAAGAACAAGGCAACCTGCTAAAACTCAATAGCTACAGCTAAAATATTAAACACATCATCTTAATTCATAAATACGCATACGCAACAGTTTACAGACGCATCCTTATACCCAAAAAGTGGTAAATCTGCTAACATGTAACACCGCTACAAGACTAAATGCATAATCTTAATTCCAAGGCATACGCAACACTTAACAGACACATCCTTAATAGAACTTGCTGCTCCACAAACACGTAGTTAACTACAGTAACAGTCCTTCAATTAACCATCAAACCTGACAGTTACAACCTCTACGCCAGTGGTTACCAACCTTTTGTGACTTGAGACTACTTTTGTTTCTTTGTTAGCAGAGACGAAGTCTAAAAGAAGATTTTATTTTTTCAATCTAAAAATATAATCAAAAAACCCGACTGCTTAAAAAGCGAACTAAAAAGACGTGAACAAGAAGAAAATCATGCTGTGCAGTTGGAGGGTACCATCGACCATACAGCCTCTAGACGCCTAATGCTTGTTCGAATACATCAAAATAATTCTGTCAACTAACTGAGGTATGAGGCACGGGACGACTGCGCTCTGATTGGCCCTTACCAACGTCATTTCGCCGAACTAGGCATGGGAGAGGTTTAAATAAAACCACGAAGGTATCAATATTTTTTTTTAAATGTTAGTGTACTTAATATTTTTATTTATTAATGTTAGCTACTTTTATTATTAATTATACCGTAATAACATAAAATGCAAAAACTAAAAACAAAATTCTAAAGATAACATATATTTTCGGCGGTTGTTTCATAATATTAAATATTAGTAAAAAAAACAATCAATAGAAAAAATACCTAAATTCTAAAATCAAAATAATTATCTATAAAATACAAAAAGCAGTCTACAATATTTCCACTGCTGGAACAGAGGCCTTTTCTCCGTAAGAGAAAAATTTTCTAAGAGAATTCACCTATTTTTTGTGCAATAAAAATCATCACTAATCATTTTCAACCACTATACAAATCAATATTCGTTTCACAATTAATTTAACAAATAATAAACTGTTTAATTTAATGTCTCTTTTTGTATAATTGTATGTAGGTTTCTAGTTTTATCCATAACAGATTTGGTCATAGAATATGGTGCATCACTAGTTTTGCGTACCAAATTATAGAGGAAAAGAGATAGATAAAAAAGTACATTAAAAAGAAAGAGACGAAAACACAAAAGACATCAACGAGCGCGACAAATTTGTGCTGTTGCAGTTTACACCTACAGTAATGACCAGTACAAAATGAACTCCGATAAATAATATCAGAAAATAAATCTGATTATGATTATGTAACTATTAACTTACCGATGAAATGTTATGGCATTTTTCGAGAAACTCGAGTTCTGGCTGTTGTTACCACACCAACGTACGGTACAAGGGGCCATTATAATATTTATTTTACAATTTGTAATTGCCTGACGCGGCAGTGTTTACGGCTCACGGAAGTGGTCGCTACTAATTCGAAATTGTCGAGTGGCGACCTATATTACCAGTATATGATTATTTTAGTCATATGTGTTGACAGACATCCTTCGCCTGTTTTTAGGCGTCTAGAGGCTGCATGGTCGATGGAGGGTACATATTTGCGGGCTGGCTGACCAGAACCTGATGTATCCTCCGACTGCAGAGCATGATTTTCTTCTTGTTTACGTCTTATTAGTTCGCTTTTTAAGCAGTCGTGTTTTTTGAATATTTTTTTTTTATTTATAACTTTTAAGTTATTTTTTTTTTTAGGATTAGGTAAATTTAAACATACAAGTGTAATATATTATATAGGAAGAAAAAATAAATTGTGCCCCCACAATATGGCGCCTAAAGTCCGCCATTTTTCTATTTCCCAATTTTAATGTAACCAGTGACACTCGCAAGGTTAAGACGAATCGATTGACGTACGAATCATCAAAATCGACCAACGTGTTTGGTCTCTAGAACGCCACGTAGGAACAAACATACATACATAGACTGATAAACGCATTACCCTCCTTCGGAAGTCGGGTGGAAAGTTCTGGAGTGGTGACCGCGTGACATATGGCTCTGAGACGTGGTCGCTTACAATGGGCCTCATCAGAAAGCTCAAAGTCACCCAAAGGGCAATGGAGAGGGCTATGCTCGGCGTTTCCTTGCGTGATCGAATCAGAAATTTAGAGATCCGCAAGAGAACCAGGGTAACCGACATAGCCCGAAGAATTGCCAAACTTAAGTGGCAGTGGGCAGGGCACATTGCTCGCAGAACGGATGGCCGATGGGGCAGAAAGGTTCTGGAGTGGCGACCGCGAACCGGAAGACGTTGCGTTGGAAGGCCTCCCACCAGGTGGTCCGATGACCTGGTGAAGGTTGCGGGGATCCGCTGGTTGCGGGACGCACGAGACCGGTCAATGTGGCGACGCTTGGGGGAGGCCTATGTCCAGCAGTGGACGTCTTTCAGCTGATATGATGATGATGATGACCGCGTACCAGAAGACACAGCCTTGGAAGGCCTCCCACTAGGTGGACCAATGAGCTGGTTAAGGCTGCAAGAATCCACTGGATGCGACACGCACAGAACCGGTTGATGTGGCGACACTTGGGAGAGGCCTTTGTTCA
>CAOCPI010000028.1:0-20000 GCA_948252205.1 Orthosia incerta
AAAAAAAAAAAAAAAAAGGTTAGGTTAGGTTAGGTTAGGTTAGGTTAGGTTAGGTTAGGTTAGGTTAGGTTAGGTTAGGTTAGGTTAGGTTAGGTTAGGTTAGGTTAGGTTAGGTTAGGTTAGGTTAGGTTAGGTTAGGTTAGGTTAGGTTAGGTTAGGTTAGGTTAGGTTCCGACAGCGAAGTCGTAAAAACCTGTAGATACCTGGCGACCTCTACAGTATATAGCTACACTGGCCGGAATGGGCGTCACCCGACAGTGTTTCCCTACATCGTCCCATACTCGTGGGAACAAAAATGGAAAAAAATAAAATCACCAAAGATGTTGAAGGAGAAAGTGTGGAGTGCGAGGAGTCGCGTGCCGACACGCCAGTGCCAAGAGTGGTGCTGACGCGGTTGGCGGACCGGCCCTCCACCCGGAGTCGGGGCCGCTTGCCCCAGGCGAGTAAGGAGGAGGACCTCAATCCAGCAGGGAGGTCAAACACCGTCAAGCCGGGAGGCGCCGAGAAGCGCAGCTTCCCGGACGATCAAGAGGAGGCTTTCGAGGTGTCCATCCGGGCGCCTCGGAAAGTACGCCCCTCTAACAGAGGAGGAGCGGGGTCGAGAACGCGGTCGCTCACGCCGCACCGCCGACCCACAGCACCGATGGCGGCGACACCGACCCCGGGTGATATCACCCCGGTCGGGTCGTCGTCGTCGGTGTTTTCTAACAGCGCGGCGTACAGACGCGTGCGCGCTGATGGAGAGGCGGCCGCGGAGGATCAGGTCGGTCAATTGACCGACAGGATCCGCTCCGCGACCGAGGGGTCCGCAGCAGACGCAGCGGACCTGATGCAGACGGCGAGCGACTCGTTGAGCCTCGTTATGAAGGTCGCCACGAGGTCCCAAAACCTCAAGGGCGACTTCGTGAAGGGACTCAAGACAGCCGCCAGCGCGTTGGGTGGGGTGGTGGAGCGGCTCTCCGAACGCTCTGCCGCCTCCGAGGCTGCCAATGCCCGCCTCGAGGAAGAGGTGCAGCAGCTCCGCGCTGAGCTGGCCCAGCTTCGGGTCGATCTCCGGGTCAGTGGGGTCGACATCACCCGGGCCGGCTCTCCGCGGGCCGAGAAGCCGCCAGCTGCACCACCCCTGGAGGTGATGGAGCCGGCCAATGGGATGGAGGTGGCTTGTGGGGCTCTGGGCGACGCGTTCAGCGACGCTCAAATGAGCCAGCTGGCCAGGTTCGTGGGGAGCCTGGTAGACGGACGCCTGGCCGGCGTCCAGGACCGCCTGCTCCCCGAAAAGCGGATTCGGCCGCCGTTGGCGGCTGACAAGCGCGGAGCCCCACCAAACCAGCCGGGGATGGGCGCCAAGTCATTTGCGGCGGTGGCCGGCGAGCCCGCCGCGCCCAAGCCGCCTGTGCCGGCCAAAGCTCGTGCCGCTCAGGCTCCTACCGACAGGAGGAAGGGGAAGAAGGGGGGGCGGAGGGTGCCGCCGGCCGCCGCTCCTAGTGCTCCGGCTCCGGTGCCCGCGTCGGTCCCCGCTCCTCCTGCTCCACCCACTTCAGCTGCAGCTGAGGAGGGGTGGCAGACGGTTGGGGGGAAGCGGAAGAGGCGGCGCTCCAGGAAGGCGAAGAACCCTTCCGCGCCGGTAACAGGGCAAACGGCTGGTAAGAGGGGGCCCAAACTCTCTCCGCCAAAGAGTGCCGCCGTGGTCATCACGGTGGCGCCCGAGGCGGAGGGACTCACCTATGCGGGCTTCCTCCAGGAGGCGAGGTCGGTCCTCGACGGGGCCCTCCCTGGCGTCGGAGGGAAGGTGCGGTTGGCGCGGACAGGGGCGCGCATCCTGGAGTTCCCCGGCAAGGAGGGGGAGAAACAGGCCGACATGGTGGCCGCGGCGCTACGAGGCATTGTGGCGGGACGGGATGGCGTCACCGTCGCCAGGCCGACGAAATGCGCGGAGTTGCGCGTGTCGGGCTTGGACGACTCCGTCACGGCGGCGGAGGTCCGGGAGCGCATTGAAGCGTTTGCTGAGTGTGCTCCCGGCTCCGTCAAGGTCGGTGCCGTCCGCCCCGGCCCCGGAGGAGCGGGTGCGGTGTGGGTGCGCTGCCCCATCGCTGCGGCCAAGCTTCTGGCCAAAGCTGGACGACTCCTCGTGGGCTTCTCCTCGGCCCGAATCACGGTCTTGGAGGGGAGGCCTGCGAGGTGTTATGGGTGCATGGCCAGGGGCCACTTGCGGGCCAATTGCACTAGCGCCGTGGACTGCAGCAGATTGTGCTTCCGCTGCGGCCAACTGGGGCACAAGGCGGCGGAATGCTCCGCCGCCCCTTACTGCCCCCCGTGCGCGGCGGGCAATCGGCCCGCCAACCATTTGATGGGGCGGGAGGGGTGCACGATCCCCAACGCGCCGAGGCATCCGGGAGCTGGTCGTTCGACCACGGCGGCTCCCGGTCCTCGGTCACCGACCGCGGGAGGAGAGATGGAGGTGTCAACAATCCAATAATGTATTGCACACCCTCCAATCTCCTCCAGACGAATTTGAACCACTCCGCCGGCGCCCAGGACCTCCTCCTGCAAGCGATGGCGGAGTGGTCAATAGGTGTGGCCGTAGCCGCGGAGCCCTACTTCGTTCCTCCCTGCCCAAATTGGGTGGGTGACCGGGACGGCTCCGTGGCCATCGTCAGCTCCGCTGCGCTTCGCTCCCCACCCTTGTCGCTCAGAGACAGGGGCGAGGGGTTCGTTGCTGCCGATTGGGGGGAGGTAACGCTGTTCGGCGTGTACTTCTCCCCAAACCGGAGTCTGGCGGAATTCGAGGTCTTCCTCAATAGAGTGGAGGCCTCGATACGGCGGACAGCACCTCGTCAGGTGCTCGTTCTGGGGGACTTCAATGCCAAATCTACGGCGTGGGGCTCCCCCGGAACGGATGCCCGCGGTCGGGCAGTCGAAGAGTGGGCGACGTCGGTGGGCCTCTGTCTCCTCAACAGAGGCACCACCGACACGTGCGTTCGTCGGCAGGGGGGGTCGATAGTGGACCTCTCGTTCGCTACCCCTGCCGTCGAAGCGCAAGTAAGGAGCTGGCGTGTCCTGGATGAGGTTGAGACGCTCTCGGATCATAGATACATCCGATTCGAGCTCTCCCGGTCCCAGGGCCCCAGAAGGGGTCACGTTCCCTCTCGGCGTGGCGGCGCGTTTCCGCGGTGGGCTGTGGGGCGAATGGACAAGGTCCTGCTAGAGGAGGCGGCCATTATTTCCAATTGGTTCGCCTCCCCGCCTTCGTCCGAGGGTGCCGACGCTGCGGCTGGCCGTTTTCGCGATGCGATTACGCAAATCTGCGACACGGCCATGCCCCGTGCTAAGTGTTGGTCCCCGAAGACGGAGGTCTACTGGTGGTCCCCGGAGCTTGCCTCCCTTCGCGCAGCGTGTTTTGCGGCGCGGAGGTCCTACACCCGCAGCCGGCGACGTCACCCCCGTGACGTCGAGAGGGAAGACCGGCTTTATGCGGCGTACATCGACGAGGTGTGCGCCCTAAAGCTGGCCATTCGCCGCGCCAAGGAGGAGGCGCGGCACGAGCTGTTGGAGGGTCTCGACCGTGACCCCTGGGGCCGCCCCTACCGAGCTGCGCTGAATAAGCTACGCTGTCGGGGTCCCCCCCTTGTGGAGACTCTCCAACCCGGCTTCCTCGTGGAGGTGGTTGAGGGCCTATTCCCGCAACGAGCGGAGCACGTGCCCCCGGCAATGGTCGCCGCAGAGACCGACGACCGGGAGGCCGACCTCAGTGCTCCGCCCGTCACAGAGGCGGAGGTGGCGGCGGCTGTTCTTCGGATGCGCTCGAAGAACACCGCCCCCGGGCCCGACGGGGTACCCGGACGGGTGTTGGCCCTGGCCCTCAACCACATGGGGGACCGCCTCAGGGAGCTGTTCGACGTGTGCCTGGCGTCCGGACGGTTCCCTGACTGCTGGAAGGCGGGGAAGCTGGTGCTCCTCCCTAAGCCGGGACGACCTCCCGACACCGTGGCGGCCTACAGGCCTATCGTTTTGCTGGAGGAGGCGGGGAAGTTGCTTGAGAGAGTTCTCGCCACCCGTATCCTCCGGCATCTGGAAGAGGTCGGCTCCGGTCTGTCGGACGCTCAGTACGGTTTCCGCGCTGGGCGTTCGACGATCGATGCCATCCTGCGTCTGAGGGCCGCTTCGGAGGAGGCCGTCGCTGGCGGAGGGGTGTTGTTGGCGGTATCCTTGGATATCGCCAACGCCTTCGGTAGTCTGCCGTTCGGCTGCATCGGCGAGGCGCTCCGGTTCCATGGAGTGCCGGTTTACCTGAGGCGGCTGGTGGCAGACTACCTTGAGGGCAGGGTGGTTCTGTGCGAGGACCGCGACGGAGCTTTGCTCCGCAGACCCATGGCGTGCGGTGTTCCGCAGGGTTCAGTCCTAGGACCTCCCCTGTGGAACATCGGTTACGACTGGGTGCTGCGTGGAGCTTTTCCCCCGGGCCTGGACGTCATCTGCTATGCGGATGACACGCTCGTCACGGCCCGGGGACAAAGCTTCGAGGAGGCGGCGCGCCTGGCCAACGAGGGGGTGGCCCAAGTGGTCGGGCGCATCGAGGCGCTGGGGCTTAGGGTGGCCCCTGCCAAGACTGAGGCCGTGCTCTTTCACGGGCCTCGTCGCGGTCCACCTGCTGGCGCCTCGATAACGGTTGGCTCGGTCCCCGTACGGATCGGGGCCCAGATCAAGTATCTGGGCCTAGTGATAGACAGGCGGTGGAACTTTGACGAGCACTTCCGCATTCTGGTGCCCAAGCTGGAGGGCGTTGCCGCCGCTCTCGGTCGGCTCTTGCCGAACGTGGGCGGCGCCAGCGTCGCCTGCCGGCGGCTTTACACGGGGGTGGTACGGTCGATGGCACTGTACGGCGCACCCGTGTGGGCGGAGTCCTTGTCCGCCGGGAACAGGGTGCGCTTGTGGCGCCCTCAGCGTACCCTGGCGATCAAGGCCATTCGCGGATACCGCACGGTGTCCACAGACGCGGCGTGTGCGTTGGCTGGGACACCCCCGTGGGATTTGGATGCGGAGGTGCTCGCCGAGGTTTACAAGCGCGCGGCGGCAGCCCGGGCCGGGGGTTCTGTCCCCCTGCCCGAGGAGTTGCGAGGTTGGCGCGAGGAGGCCCACCGGACGTTGATGGTACGGTGGGGGCATCGGCTTGAGGCTCCACGAGCTGGCGTTCGGACCGTGGAGGCGCTCAGGCCGATTCTCGAGGAGTGGGCAGTGCGGCAGCATGGGACTCTCTCCTTTAGGCTGGTGCAGGTATTGACCGGACATGGTTGCTTCGGTACATACCTGCATAGGCTTGGGAGGGAGGCGAGTCCGATGTGCCACCACTGCGACTGCGGTGAGGACTCGGTGCAGCACACTCTCGAGCAGTGTCCTGCCTGGGAGTTGCAGCGTCGGGAACTCACCGCAGTGATAGGGAACGACCTCGCGCTGCCGGCCGTGGTTCAATCCATGAGCTGCGCGAGGTCGTGGGAAGCGGTCGCATCCTTCTGCGAGGAAGTTATCTTGCAGAAGGAGGCGGCGGAGCGGATCAGGGAGGACTCACCCCTGGCTGATCCGCATCGCCGCCGGCGAGCTGGGCGGCGAAGGCGCGCGTACGCCGCGAACCATATGCCGCCCTGAGCGAGGCCGCGGGCGGAGGAACGGGGACCTTTTTCCACCGCCCGCTGATGCCTTCCGCGACGGAGCGGCGCTCTGTGTGCGTCCGGAGCGCTGCTAGGAGAGGACGACCAAGGAGTCGGGTGCCCGGTGGCAGTCGGACCGGGCACAGTCGCCGCGGCGGGCCCTGTGGATGTAAGAACGATCCAGGGCTCGCCCACTTTTACGGCGACGCATGGCACACGGCGGGTCTTTTTAGTGGGTGCAAACCCCACACTACCCCATCGCCTTCCCCGGGTGGTGGGGTGTGCGTCAGGCATTTTTTCCCGCCAAAAAAAAAAAAAAAAAAAAAAAAAAAAAAAAGGTTAGGTTAGGTTAGGTTAGGTTAGGTTAGGTTAGGTTGTGACGTCGAGAGGGAAGACCGGCTTTATGCGGCGTACATCGACGAGGTGTGCGCCCTAAAGCTGGCCATTCGCCGCGCCAAGGAGGAGGCGCGGCACGAGCTGTTGGAGGGTCTCGACCGTGACCCCTGGGGCCGCCCCTACCGAGCTGCGCTGAATAAGCTACGCTGTCGGGGTCCCCCCCTTGTGGAGACTCTCCAACCCGGCTTCCTCGTGGAGGTGGTTGAGGGCCTATTCCCGCAACGAGCGGAGCACGTGCCCCCGGCAATGGTCGCCGCAGAGACCGACGACCGGGAGGCCGACCTCAGTGCTCCGCCCGTCACAGAGGCGGAGGTGGCGGCGGCTGTTCTTCGGATGCGCTCGAAGAACACCGCCCCCGGGCCCGACGGGGTACCCGGACGGGTGTTGGCCCTGGCCCTCAACCACATGGGGGACCGCCTCAGGGAGCTGTTCGACGTGTGCCTGGCGTCCGGACGGTTCCCTGACTGCTGGAAGGCGGGGAAGCTGGTGCTCCTCCCTAAGCCGGGACGACCTCCCGACACCGTGGCGGCCTACAGGCCTATCGTTTTGCTGGAGGAGGCGGGGAAGTTGCTTGAGAGAGTTCTCGCCACCCGTATCCTCCGGCATCTGGAAGAGGTCGGCTCCGGTCTGTCGGACGCTCAGTACGGTTTCCGCGCTGGGCGTTCGACGATCGATGCCATCCTGCGTCTGAGGGCCGCTTCGGAGGAGGCCGTCGCTGGCGGAGGGGTGTTGTTGGCGGTATCCTTGGATATCGCCAACGCCTTCGGTAGTCTGCCGTTCGGCTGCATCGGCGAGGCGCTCCGGTTCCATGGAGTGCCGGTTTACCTGAGGCGGCTGGTGGCAGACTACCTTGAGGGCAGGGTGGTTCTGTGCGAGGACCGCGACGGAGCTTTGCTCCGCAGACCCATGGCGTGCGGTGTTCCGCAGGGTTCAGTCCTAGGACCTCCCCTGTGGAACATCGGTTACGACTGGGTGCTGCGTGGAGCTTTTCCCCCGGGCCTGGACGTCATCTGCTATGCGGATGACACGCTCGTCACGGCCCGGGGACAAAGCTTCGAGGAGGCGGCGCGCCTGGCCAACGAGGGGGTGGCCCAAGTGGTCGGGCGCATCGAGGCGCTGGGGCTTAGGGTGGCCCCTGCCAAGACTGAGGCCGTGCTCTTTCACGGGCCTCGTCGCGGTCCACCTGCTGGCGCCTCGATAACGGTTGGCTCGGTCCCCGTACGGATCGGGGCCCAGATCAAGTATCTGGGCCTAGTGATAGACAGGCGGTGGAACTTTGACGAGCACTTCCGCATTCTGGTGCCCAAGCTGGAGGGCGTTGCCGCCGCTCTCGGTCGGCTCTTGCCGAACGTGGGCGGCGCCAGCGTCGCCTGCCGGCGGCTTTACACGGGGGTGGTACGGTCGATGGCACTGTACGGCGCACCCGTGTGGGCGGAGTCCTTGTCCGCCGGGAACAGGGTGCGCTTGTGGCGCCCTCAGCGTACCCTGGCGATCAAGGCCATTCGCGGATACCGCACGGTGTCCACAGACGCGGCGTGTGCGTTGGCTGGGACACCCCCGTGGGATTTGGATGCGGAGGTGCTCGCCGAGGTTTACAAGCGCGCGGCGGCAGCCCGGGCCGGGGGTTCTGTCCCCCTGCCCGAGGAGTTGCGAGGTTGGCGCGAGGAGGCCCACCGGACGTTGATGGTACGGTGGGGGCATCGGCTTGAGGCTCCACGAGCTGGCGTTCGGACCGTGGAGGCGCTCAGGCCGATTCTCGAGGAGTGGGCAGTGCGGCAGCATGGGACTCTCTCCTTTAGGCTGGTGCAGGTATTGACCGGACATGGTTGCTTCGGTACATACCTGCATAGGCTTGGGAGGGAGGCGAGTCCGATGTGCCACCACTGCGACTGCGGTGAAGACTCGGTGCAACACACTCTCGAGCAGTGTCCTGCCTGGGAGTTGCAGCGTCGGGAACTCACCGCAGTGATAGGGAACGACCTCGCGCTGCCGGCCGTGGTTCAATCCATGAGCTGCGCGAGGTCGTGGGAAGCGGTCGCATCCTTCTGCGAGGAAGTTATCTTGCAGAAGGAGGCGGCGGAGCGGATCAGGGAGGACTCACCCCTGGCTGATCCGCATCGCCGCCGGCGAGCTGGGCGGCGAAGGCGCGCGTACGCCGCGAACCATATGCCGCCCTGAGCGAGGCCGCGGGCGGAGGAACGGGGACCTTTTTCCACCGCCCGCTGATGCCTTCCGCGACGGAGCGGCGCTCTGTGTGTGTCCGGAGCGCCGCTAGGAGAGGACGACCAAGGAGTCGGGTGCCCGGTGGCAGTCGGACCGGGCACAGTCGCCGCGGCGGGCCCTGTGGATGTAAGAACGATCCAGGGCTCGCCCACTTTTACGGCGACGCATGGCACACGGCGGGTCTTTTTAGTGGGTGCAAACCCCACACTACCCCATCGCCTTCCCCGGGTGGTGGGGTGTGCGTCAGGCATTTTTTCCCGCCAAAAAAAAAAAAAAAAAAAAAAAAAAAAAAAAGGTTAGGTTAGGTTAGGTTAGGTTAGGTTAGGTTAGGTTAGGTTAGGTTAGGTTAGGTTAGGTTAGGTTAGGTTAGGTTAGGTTAGGTTAGGTTAGGTTAGGTTAGGTTAGGTTAGGTTAGGTTAGGTTAGGTTAGGTTTTTTTTTTTTTTTTTTTTTTTTTTTTTTTTTTTTTTAATACTTCTACCCCCAAATGAGATGGAGTCTATTCTGAGCTAAACATTCATTCCAGTTCTCGCATTTATTCCTCTCGCACTTTCATTCCTCATACTTGATCTTTCTTTCATTCATCCGCATTTGTGTTCATTATGGGTGGGATTCCCAACTACCGACCAGCTATCTAACTATGCATCTTTATTTTTTATTGAAAAGCCAGGGACAAAACTTTTATTATTATTTTCCTCATACATTAGATACTTAGTGTAACTTAATCTATTTTACAGGTACTTATGTCTAATTTTATATTATTTTACATTGCTGGTTACTTAATTTTTATTCTAACATGGTTTTACAGATTCTTATATCTAGTTTAATGCTAATTATTTCTTGCTTTATTTTTAATTTCTTAATATTTAACTGTTACAACTTTAGTATGCTATTCTTATTCTATATAGTACAGGTCTTAAATAGGAGCGGTTCATTAACACAGGAATTAACGTTCCGCGCTTTTTACTAACTAAACTTTTACATTTCTAAACTTATCCTTATATATAGCTTGTCCATACAGGTCCTACAGAGTAGGGGGAGCATCTCTTACATATACACTTGTTTTAGACACTTAATTACACATTTTATCTCACTAAATTTGTTACCCAGGTCCTTTAGGGACAGGAGCAGTTTTTGTTTACTCTCTAAATTTAAATGTTATACATCTTATTATATTCATCTTTCACTATTATACGACTAATTACTTTTATGCTGTTCTTTAATATAGCACAGTATATTGTGACAGCATATTTTCTCATTCGGTTTTGTTTCTTTTGACAACTAAGGATGCTATTTGACAACAGTATTTTAGAAACATTTCTCGACATCTTCCTGTCATTAAGTGCGGTGCCTGTTGAGCATTCAATTCGACACCCATTTGCTGCTCAGTCTCGAATCGTATCCTTTCAGTCATTGGGCAATTGAATAGGATGTGCAGAACCGTTTCCTCAACGCCAGGTTCGCAGGCGCACGATGGGTTCTCCTTACACTTGAAGCGTTTCAAGTATGCGGAGAACCCACCGTGCCCCGTCAGAATCTGCGTAGTCATACTGTCGTGGGTCATCTTGCGTACTACTCTGTACGCTTCCACGGCATCTGGAAAAAAGATTTTAGTGCCCGACGCTGTGTCACCCGATCTATATCTCCCGTTCCACTCGCCAAGCGTCTCCGACCGGATTACTCGCTTGACGAATGAAACGGGACACTGATCATAGTCCGGCCTCTTCTTCGACCTCAGGGCGGCCTCCTTCGCGAGCTGGTCGGCTCTCTCGTTTCCCTCCAACCCCGCGTGGGCCTTTATCCAGAACAGCGAGACACGCTTGTTCTGGAGCTTACATCGGCGCAGGGTGTCTCTAGTTTCCACGGCCAAGGGGTGGGGGGAACTTGAGTTGGTCACTGACTGGAGGGCCGCCATGGAGTCGCTGAAGATGCCGAACGTGGTTTCACTATGCTTGAGCACCTCTCCCGCTGCTCGTTGTAGGGCCAGAAGTTCAGCCTGGTAGACGGTGCAATAGGACGGCAAAGCAAACTTGAGGGCTTTCGCCTCGACGGCGCCACTCCACAAGGATAGCGCCGCCCCGACTTTGCCCTCAATTTTGCTGCCGTCGGTGAAAATACGCACAGCATAGTTGCTGTGGTCGTTATACTGATCCTCGTCTACCAGGCTTCCGAACTCGAGGCATGTTTGCTCCGCAGGGTGCGGGGCCTCCAGCGCGGGTGCCATCCGCTCCACTTCCCTACCCCCCAGTACGGGCTGGGGTACTCCCCTCCTGGCTCCATAGAGAGCGGCTGCTTCGCGGACGCGAAGATCGAGTGGGAGTATCCCAGCTAGCACCAGGGCAGAGTTTAGGGAGACCGTGCGGTATGCCCTGCACATTTTCTGGGCAATCCCGCGCTGGACGTTCCGAAGCTGTTTTTGGATACCCAGCTTTCCAGCCGCTGGAGCCCAGACGCTAGCGGCATAAAGAATTATGGGCTCCATTGTCGCCACATAAATTATCCTAACAATCTCGGGGTTTAGCCCCCAGCTGACCCTTGCGGCTCTGCACAGCCGTTTGTATATTCCAATTGCCCTCCTGCACACGAGCGAGACATGAGTGTTGAATGTTAGGCCACTGTCTATTGTAACACCTAATATTTTCATTTCCTTTGCTAGGACGATTTCTGTCCCCCCCATGCTCAGGCGTGGCGTGTCGAACTTCAGCTTTCTTGTTATTACCATCGCAGTGGTTTTATGGGGTGCGAAAGTGAGCTTATTTTCGACACCCCACGCCAGAACACGAGCGAGAGCAGCGTTGGCTGCTACCTCCACCTCCAGCGCAGTCTCCCCGTCGAAGACTAGGAGGACATCGTCCGCAAACGCCTGGATGTAAATCCCACCACTCTGCAGCGCTTTAAGGAGAGGGTCTAGGAGCAAGTTCCAAAGAATAGGGCCCCCGATCGAACCCTGCACACAGCCCTTGCTGGTGCCCTTGGTGTAAACTTCCCCACCGTACCTAATAGAGACTTTTCGGTCGTCGAGGTAGTCGTCGATGACCCGCCTAAGGTTTATCGGACATTTTTCCTCCGCCAGACGGACACGAACTGCTGGCCACCAGGCGTTGTCGAAGGCTCCCTCTATGTCTAAAGATATAAGCGTGATAATTCTTTTTTGTGCTAGCTTTAGGTTTACGTGCTGCATAAGGGCATAGAGGGAGTCTTCGGTGCTCCTCTGGGGCATGAATCCGTACTGGCGGGTACTCATCCTCGGTAACAGATAGAATTTTAGGCGGGCCACCAGCATCTTTTCGAAGATCTTGCCCAGTATAGGCAATAGCCCAATCGGCCTATATGACTTGGGAGTGGAGTAGTTATCTTTCCCTGGCTTCCTCAGTATAACTACCGTTGCCTCCTTCCAGGACGTGGGGAAAAACTGAAGTTCTAGACACTTGTTTAATAACCCCAGAAATAAACCCGGGTCGTTACTCACGACTTCACGGCAAATGTCCGCCGTAAAGCCATCGGAGCCCGGCGCCTTCTTTGGGTTGAAGGACTCTACCGACTTCTTTAGCTCAGCCATTGTAAACGGTGGGTCGCAGCAATCATGTTGTTCCCCACCGTTCACGTGTTCGGCTTTCGACCGGATGGAACGATGATGGGGATTGTCGCTCTCAGGGGAGTCGTCTGGATAAAAAGTTTCAGCTAGGAGCTTTACCGAGCCCTTCGCGTCTAGCACATCACCGTTCCATTCCAATGGCAGGTCCTCTTCCCTGCGCTGTGTTCGTCCTATTACCCTATAAATCCCCTCCCAGACCCCCTCCCTGTCCTGCTTCCTACAGAACTCCTTCCAACTCTCGGTCTGAGCTTTGGCCACTTCCAACTCATACTCTTCTTTCTGTTTCAGGTACTGATCAACGACCTTCTGCCTCCGGACTGGGGCGGCACAGCGGATCCTACGCCTCATGGTAGTGACTGTCCTCTTCATCCCAGCGAGTCTCTCGGACCACCACGGCAAGGTGAGTTCTTCTCTAACTTTTTTATTTGGTATTGTAAGGTTGCATGCTTCGTCTATTGCTTTGTTGAGATTGTTAGTGGTAATGTCAATTTCATGTTTATTTTTAATTTTAATTATTTCCGTTACAGTGATATTATAATCTATTTTCAATTGTCCGAATTTCATATGGAATTCGGACCAATTGGCTTTTCTAGTATTGAATTTACGCGTGGTTCTTTCAATTTTGATTCCCCTGGATTTCTCCAGGAGAATTTTAAACGCAATGCCGTTGTGGTCCGAGCTCGTGAGACCCTCATCGATCCTCCAGTCATCTACCAGGTCCAAGATGTTGTTGGAGCAGGCGGTAACGTCCACATAACTGCTGTACCGCTTCCCTCCCCGAATGGTATCGAAGGTCGGAATTTCCCCTCGGTTGAGTATATTTAGCCCAAGCTCGCCGAGAGTTCCCACCATTTCCTCTCCTCTGTGGTCATTCTTCGGGCTGCCCCACCATACGTTTTTTGCATTGGCGTCCCCTCCAACGATCAGCTTCCCGGAACCGACGACGAGCCCTATTCGCCTTAGATGCTCTAAGTAGGGCTCGATAGGCTGGTCTGGCTCACAGTAGAAAGAGACAAGCGTGATCTCCCAGGCACTGGTCAGGATTCCCACCACCGAGATGTTGTTGGTGGTGAGTTTCGGGTACTGCTTGACCACCAGGTCACTGTTGAAGACAGCTATTGCTGCTTTCACAGTCCCACCTCCTATGCCAGTGTTCTGGAAGATTCTAACGCCCCTGTGACTCTTCATAACTCCAGCCCCGGCCACGTACGGCTCCTGCAGAAGCGCCACCGCTACACCACGCTTCGTAGCTTCAATAAGAAGCTCTTCGGTGGCAAGCTTTTTTCGCTGGAGGTTGGCCTGCAATACTCCATAGGGGGTGTTCACTCGTGGGGTGCCCTTAGCAGTAAGCCACAGTCGACCTGGCCACGTCATCCCATCTTACGCGCACTGGGCAGTCGTGGCTAAACGCATTATGCGTGCCGTGGTCCAGCTTAGATTTCGCACAATTGCGACAAGCGGGTGGTGAGCCTGCGAGCCAATCTGGGCACTCTGGTCTCATGTGCGGGCCTCCACAATGGCTGCAGAGGTCCGCTGGCTCCTTGCAGAACCGCTTGCCGTGCCCAAAGCCGAGACAGCGGGTGCACTGCACCAGCGGGGATTGGTCTTCGACTTTGATCCGCTGAAAATCTATGCGCAGCGGCCCGCCCTCAAGCGCTCTTCGCCAAATGATGGGCGAGACGCAGATGATGACGTGGCTTACGTGTGGGTTGCGCGTCCTTCTTCTATATTTGACCACGACTCGGTTTTCCTCATCGTCGAGGCCGTCAAAAACACCCTTGTTCTGGTTTCTCAGGGCCGTTATTATGTCGTCATCGGTGTTAACCGCCAAGACGTTCCTGAGGACCAGAAGCGGGTCTCTGTTTTTGACTTCCTCGACAGTGAGGTCTACTCCTTCCTTTTGGAGTCGGGTCTTCATTTTCATTCTTTCCTCTTTACTTTCGAAGCCCATTATAATCTTACGATCCCTGGCCTTCCTCACTTTCTCCACCTTAACCCATCCCTCCTTGGGATTCACCGCTTTCCTAATCCTTTCGAGTACTTCCTCGCCTGACTCGGTCTCATCTTTTGAGGCTACCACAACCGAGTGCAAGGTGCTGCGCCCTGGCAGTGACCTCGCAGCTCCAGTTGCGGCCACACTCGCGTAGCTAGCCTTTTCGAGTAACTCTTTTTGGAGGTCCATTCTCTCCTTTAGTTCTTCGATGCGGCTGTTACTCTCCGCGAGGAGCTTAGTGTGTTGCTCCAACGTTTTAAGCAGCACACTATTCGCGGATTTCTCTGCCGGAGAAGATGGGCTTGTGGGCTGTGGTTTGGGTTCAACCGTCGCCGGTCCCTCCTTTGTCAATTTTTGTTTGAGCACCTTCAGCTCAGCTTCAGCCTCCTTGACCAATTGAAACAGTCTCTCCGCAGCTTCGGAGATGGCTGTTTTTAGCTCCGTCTTAGTATTGCGAGAGCTACTCAGATTTAACTTCGTTTTGGTCAAGCAGGCCTTAGCTTCCGAGGTCCGATCCACATACCTTACCTTTGGTGGAGAGCCTCTTTCGAAGGACTTTCTTACCGAAGTCACATTTGTCGACTTGCTCTCCTGGACCAAGGCTGACTTTGTCGTGATATTTGCAGGGCCTGCCTGCAGCGTCTTGTCAATGTCAAAGGTGTCATTTTTAGTGGGGCTGGTCTTGGTAGCTTCCCGCTCCCCTAAACTACGTCTAGCATTAGTAGGGGCTACTGCCCCGAGTCTAGATGGTGGTTTATCACCTTCGGTCTTTCCGGGTGGGGTACAAAACATTTTGGTGGGTATGCGTCAAAATATTGTAAAATAGGTGCGTCAATAGGAACGCTAAATATAAATATTAAATATAGTCCGGCGTTCAAAAGAAACAAAACCGAGTCTTAATCTAAATTGTATATAATTTAAAACTAAATTACAGTGTACAAGGTAGCCGTCTCCACCAAGGCTCACGTCTACAAAGGCTACTAAAGGCCTTAGTGTCAATTTAGGTCGTAAAAACCTATAGTCTGGTTTGGCGATGGAGTTGCTCTATGCAGAGTCTTAATTGCCTTAGCTGAGAAGGGTACAGGAGCAAAGGTGAAAACAAATTTTTGAAAAAATTTTTGAACTCTATGTAGAGTCGATTTTGGCTCTCCGATGGATAGCCCTCCCCGAGCCCCGCAAAATGAACCCAAACTCGATGCGGTTCCGCCAAGGGGTTCCGGAGCTATCGCGTCCCAAAAAACTTGGTTTTTTTCCTAAGCGAAAACCGGAAAATGGTTTTTTGGGATCTCTCCGGAGCCGCCGGCTCAAAAGCACTCGTGCTTGGGCTCCCCGAGGTTGGCACGGTGAGGCCTACCCACCGAAACTATTTTCAGCCTGAAAAATTGTTGTCTCCTGAAACCTCCTGAAAACCGTCGAGACGGATTGGGAAGAGCCAGCCAACGTCACCGAAGAAAACGCGAGCCCTCTACGACCCCCGGTTCGGGAGATACACGAGTCCGAAAAACGGTTTGACAGCTCGAGAGCTGTCAAAGTCGAATTTCAAACCAGTATATCTTCCCTTAAAACGATCGCAGAACCCTCGCGCTCGGACTTTTCTGGTTCGGCTTGTCCCGCTCCAAGTCGCTAGCCGGTTTTCAGGCGCCTGAAATTTCTCAGCTCCGAATCCACTGAAAACGGATGGGTCAATTAAGGGTTGCCCCTCTTAACAGAACCGCGAAAACAGCGAGTCTCTGCGACCCCCAGACTCGGAGCTACGCCCAGTCAAAGTTTTTGACAACTGTCAAACAACTGTCAGATGACGGCTTTGGCAGGCTATAACTCCGCGACCGTTTGTCCCAGAGAAACGCGGTCAACAATGCTGTAGTCAGCTACTTTCCCTCTACCCTTCAAAATTTTTTCAGGGCTGAAAACTTTCAGGTCCTGAAAATGGCTGAAAAAATATAGAAAATGTTCCCGCGTCACTGCCGCTCTGGATGAAGGAAATCCGAGCTCTCTACGTCCAGTAGCTTCGGAGATATTAAATATTTAAAATTAAAACCAAAAAACCTAAAAAATTTAAAAAAGCTATTTCCGTCGAATTTGAAGCTACTGGGCTCGAGTTCGGGCTTGAAACACCTCCCATACACGCTCTAAAGGTAATCCCGTTGTCAAAATTTGAATTAATCTATTATTTTCTATTTTATACCTAAAATTCACATAAAATTCAATAACTTTGGAACCTATGGACCAAAAATTATTTAAAAAATATCTAAATTAGAGCAAACTACGCCCTACGTTACTATAATGCTAAATTTTATAATTTAAATTATTTAACTATAATTATTAGTGTTTTTACAATTTTTACCTATTTTTATTTACTATTTAAAAACTATTTATACTAAAAATCTAATTTTCACTAAGTGTCTTCTTCACATGAGCGCGCAACTGATAGCAGTTGAAAAACTTTCACTTTATTGTTTTTTCAGGAGTTATGAGTGTCTAAACTTTGAGTTTTCTTTATTTATTTGCACAAAAAGTATTTAATTTAAAAATCTGGTACTTGCGTTAATATCCTAATTTAAGAGTCCTCTTCATACTGCGAAAATTTCAGGGGGCTGACTCGTCCGGTTCGGTTTTTCAGTCCACGTGCTTTTTCGGCTTTTCCCAATTTCCTCCGGAAATCCTAAGCGGATGTGGCCCCGGAGGGGACCGGAGCGTAGGTGTAGCCTTTCCACTTATGTTTATAAAATAATAACATATGGTCGTCGCTTTAGTTTTCCCGCAATTGCGGCAAACGTTATTGTTAAAAAACACTTAACCTCTAAATTAGGGGTTTTTGGACTTCACTAGTTTCAGCACTGTAATCCGGTTTGCACTTTCACTTCGTGTGTGTGGGGGCAACTTACCTCTACACAACAACACTTAAATTTTTAAAATCGGAGCACTTTTGACCGGATTTTTGAATTTTTATGTGCGGAGCACCTTTAAAAACGATCCGACCACCACGAGGGCTGCGGGGGGACTGGTTAGGTTAGGTTAGGTTAGGTTAGGTTAGGTTAGGTTAGGTTAGGTTAGGTTAGGTTAGGTTAGGTTAGGTTAGGTTAGGTTAGGTTAGGTTAGGTTAGGTTAGGTTAGGTTAGGTTAGGTTAGGTTAGGTTAGGTTAGGTTAGGTTAGGTTAGGTTAGGTTAGGTTAGGTTAGGTTAGGTTAGGTTAGGTTAGGTTAGGTTAGGTTAGGTTAGGTTAGGTTAGGTTAGGTTAGGTTAGGTTAGGTTAGGTTAGGTTAGGTTAGGTTAGGTTAGGTTTTTTTTTTTTTTTTTTTTTTTGGCGCCTACCCCTCCGCGCTTTTGGCGGAGTCTGCGAGCTAATGGAAACCCCGGACATAGTCCGAGACCTTGTAGTCTTATCTTTATTACTAGGGCTTAAAAGTTTTACATTTTTCTTAATTCTAAACATTTTGCTTATTTTCTACTTAGATAAGTTTCTAATTATTTATTACTATAATATACTTTATTTCTTAATCTTTACATCAAATCTTAATTGTATCTTATTCTATCTTATCTCTATATTTTACATCTATTTCTTAATGCTACCTATTATATATTACATATATAGTTTTGAGCATTATTATGCATCAGTTTTGTTTTTGTTTACTGTTCTTTGGACAATTTCAATACAATATTTAATAAAATCTGCGCTATATTTTTTATCTATAATTAGTTTATTAAAATTCTCTGGACGGATTTCGGTTCTCAACTTTTGCTCAATCTCGAACCTCTTCAAGCCATATGCCGGGCAGTCAGTCAACAGGTGAGTCACTGTTTCGTCTATGTCAGAGTCACATATACATGATGGGCTTTCCTTACACCTGAATCTATACAGGTATTCTGAAAACCCACCATGTCCAGTCATTGTCTGAGTCAGTAGTCCCGTTGGTTTCAGTTTTCTGACCGCATTGTACGCTTCGATAGCGTCCGGGAAGAACAACTTAGTTGTTGCGGCTGTATCGCCCATCCTGTACCTCCGGTTCCATTCGTCAAGCGAATCCTTTCGGATTTGCCGCTTGACGAATGAAACCGGGCATTTGTCGTAATCCGGCTTCCTTTTTAATTTAAGCGCGGCATCCTTAGCCAGCTGGTCGGCTCTCTCATTCCCTTCCAGTCCCGCATGGGCCTTGATCCAGAACAAAGATATATCTTTGTTCTGGGATCTGCCCTGACGCAGATTCTCTCTGGTCTGGACTGCAAGGGGATGAGTAGAGCGGTGGTTTGCGACCGTTTCGAGCGAAGATCTGGAGTCGCTGAATATTCCAAAGGAATCCTCAGCGCTCCTTAATATCTCCCTCGTGGCATTACATATGGCCAGCAGTTCCGCCTGGTAAACCGTGCAGTGGGACGACAGCTTCATCTTCAGGCTTTTGGTTTCGGCGCCATTGCTCCAAAGAGACAATGCCGCCCCCACCTTGCCCTCGATTTTGCTGCCGTCCGTGTAAATCTGCACTGCTTGTGTGCAGTGGTCACTGTGGCTATCGTGATTTGCCAGGCATATGAACTGCAGGCTCATATGCTCTGCCGGGTGGGGTGTGGAGGCAAATGCGGTACGTCGCTCAACGTCCCTATCTCCTAGCGCTGGCCGGGGCACCCCCCTCCTCGCCTCGTACAGGGCGGCTGCCTCTTGCACTCGGAGGTCGAGGGGGAGTATACCGGCCAGCACCAGTGCCGAGTTCAGGGAAACGGTGCGGTAGGATTTGCACAATTTCTGTGCAAATCCCCTTTGGACCGCATTTAGCCTCTTGACTACGCACTTCTTAGTGGCTGCAGATGCCCACGCACTTGCCGCGTACAGGATTACGGGTTCCACCACTGCCGTATACATGGTGCGGATGACGTCGGGGTGGAGGCCCCAGCTGACCTTGGCAGCCCTCGACAACTGCTTGTAAAAATCAAGTGCCTTTTGGCACACATTACTTGAATGCTTGTTGAAGGTTAGCTTGTTGTCGATGGTTAGTCCCAGGATCTTGATCTCTTGCGTCATGCCAATGGCGACCCCTCCCATGCTCAGCCGCGGGGTGTCGTATTTCAGTCTCCGCGTTATTACCATCGCATTTGTTTTATGCGGTGCGAATTTCAACTTATTACTAACACCCCACTGGTAAACATAGGCGAGGGCGTCATTCGCCTTCCGCTCGATCTCGATCGCTGAGTCGCCATCCAATATCAACACCACGTCGTCAGCGAAGGCTTGGCAGTAGTGTCCCCGTTCCGCCAATCCTTTCAGTAGGGGATCCAAGAGGACGTTCCAGAGGATCGGTCCTCCAATCGATCCCTGTACACATCCCTTGGTGGTCTCCCTAACTACTTCTTCCCCTGCGTACCTGACCCTGACCCTTCGGTTATTGAGGTAGCTGTCCATAATCCTCCTCACATTTACCGGACAGTTTTCCTCAGCCAGTCTAGTTCTTATGGCTGGCCACCATGCGCTGTCGAAAGCTCCCTCTATGTCTAGCGACACCATAACGGTGAGCTTATGCTCCGCAAGTTTGCTGCGTATGCGTCCAACTAGGTCATAGAGGGAGTCTTCCGTGCTCTTCTGGGGCATGAACCCATACTGGCGAGTACTAAGTCTTGGTATAATGTGCCATTTTACTCTGCCTATGACCATTTTTTCCAGGACCTTTCCCAGCACCGGCAACAGGCCAATTGGCCTGTAGGATTTTGGAGCCGTATAGCTCTCCTTCCCGGGTTTCCTTAGGATCACGACTGTGGCTTCCTTCCAGGTCCCGGGAAAGTAGCCCAGCTCCAAGCACTTGTTGGCCAGTGCTAGGAAAGTTCGCGGATCATGGTCTATCGATTGCTGGCAGATGTCGGCCGTGAGGCCATCCGCCCCGGGGGCTTTCTTGGGGTTGAAACTGTGCGCCGAGGACCTTAGCTCTTCAATGGTGAACTGCGGATCATGGTTCTCAGCATGGGTCGCTACGTTCACGTCTTCGGCTAAAGCCCTAATGCGCGCATGCTCTTCCCCATCATCCTCCCTTTTGTCCTCGGGGTAAAATGTGTCTGCCAGCAATTCGGCAGAGTGGAGGTTGTCCAGCACCTTTCCGTTCACGGTCAGGGGCAGATCCTCGTGCCTCTTCATGGTTCGGCCTATGACTCGGTATATACCGTCCCAGAGGCCC
>CAOCPI010000029.1:0-72633 GCA_948252205.1 Orthosia incerta
TAATACCGCCTAGCCCGTTTCATCATCGGACTACAAGACGTACGGCGATGCGCCATCGGTACATGGTGGACATCCCACCCATACGCACTAAACGTCTTGGAAATACTTTAATTATGCGTACAGCTAAGGAGTAACAGCCGATAGAGAGGGATGGCGTCGCATAGTTAAACATATTATGGCAACCCGAAGTCTCACTGCAACATGATGACCACGACCGCTCTGCCAAGAGTGTACCGCCGAAGAAGAGGAAGGAGTGGAATTCCCTGCCGGCGTCTGTGTTTCCCGAAAGCTACAACCTCGGGGTCTTAATAGTCAAAAGTGGATAAGTTACTTCAAGGGCAAGCGTGCTACACCGTCGATCACATCATCGCTTACCATCTGGTGAGATATTGATCAAGCGCGAACCTATCTATAATAAATAAAAAGTAAAAATTATAGAAGATGAAAGGACTTGGATTCTAGATAGTGGGGCATCAGCCCATATGATATATCGACGGCATTATTTCTCTGGTTTCAAGCAAGAGTGTAGTTGTGTAAGATTGGGTGACAAAAGTGAATTTCCAGTGCACGGCTCAAGAACAATTAAAATAAGAAAATTGCTGGACGGAAAATGGTATGAATCCACCATCAATGATCTTCTATGTGCCTGACTTGAAGAGAAACTTGTTCTCGGAGGGTGTTATAACATCAAAAGGTTTTGCAGTGACCAACATCAATGACCTTGCATTGATAAAAAATAATGATGGGAGCATGGCTGCTACTGCTATTAAACAAGCTAATAACCTGTACAGACTGCTAGCAAAAACCATCACTAAGGACTGTCAAGCAAATGTTGTTACTCTAAAACAGTGGCATGAGCGTCTTGGACATGTGAACATAAAATGGTTGCTTGAAATGGTGCGTAATGGACATTTACCCCAGTGAGTGACCTGAATGACTTTTTCTGTGTGGCCCATATAATAATAATAATAATAAAGCCATTTATTTCCGAAATTTGGTTACATATGCACATTGTGTTAAGAGTCATTAATTATAGGTTGTTCCGCAGTTCGGCGGGCCTGTTGGCATAGGCCTCCTCCAACTCCCTCCATTGTGCTCTGTCCTCTGCAACTCTAGTCAAACAAGGCCCCAGAGTAATGCGGATGTCGTCTTCCCATCTTGTTTTTGGACGTCCCTTTTTTCTAGTTTTGTCTCTTAGGTACCATATGGTCACTTGTTTGCTCCATTAATTTATTTTACATCGAAGCATGTGTCCTGTCCAGCCCCATTTCAAATGATTGATGCGAGTTTTTCCTTCTTAAGTCTGAATTTAGGATTTTGTCCCGTAGTTTAATTCCTAGCATGCTTCTCTCCATTGCCCTCTGACATTTTGCTAGTTTGTCCATAAGCTTATCTGTAAGCGACCATGTTCCGCATCCATATGTTATGTATGGTAGAATGCAACTGTTGAAAGTCTTTCTCTTAATATGTATGCCTATCTCTTTGCTCTTCATTATTTCCTTGAGGGACCAGTATTTTTTCCACCCGCAAGCTATTCTTTTGTTGACTTCCTTGAACATGGAGTCATGAGGAGAGATAATTTGTCCTAGGTAAACATATTAGATAAGATAAGATAAGATTTATTTGCTCAAACATGGGTAACACATACAATATGCATGCAAGATAACAAAGAAAAGAAACAAAAGATCCCGACATGTTTGCCACATTCTATGGCGTGCAAATATTATGCAAGTTAAATTATAAACAAAAAACAATGACTTAGTTTAATTATAAATTAATTCCATTATTATCAAGCCAACAATAAAAAAAAGTGAAAATCAATAATAATAATAACAGTCATCTCCAAATATCAATGAAATTAAAATAATAATATCAGTTTAAAAAATGTCAAATAGCAATAAAGTATAATTATTAAATCCATGCAAAAAATATAAATCCAATGTCAAATAAAATAAAATAATGCATGTCAAATATAAAAGTAATTCAAATGTCAAAATGAAGACATCAACCAAATGTCAAATAGGAATAATGTCTAATTAGAAAATCTACATAAAAATTTCAAGAAAATGTCAAATAAAAAATTTGTACAAATCAAATCAATGTAAAAATTATCAAATGTCAAAATTGCAATAAGATCTATGTCAAAACAAAGGATTCTGCCATAAATTCGTTAATATTATAGTAGGCTCTTTTACTTAGAAACGATTTTAGTTGCTTCTTTAATTCTACATTATTAAGCTCCCTCCAACTTTTGGGTAATTTATTATAAATCGTAGGAGCCATGCAAAAAACACTTTTGCGCATAAGTGCCGTTCTACTGCTATGCAGACAGAGCTGATTTTCATCACGCCTGTTTCTTGGAAATTTATCTTGCATACGTGAAAATAAGCAATATTTTTTTCAAACAAACATTACCGTTTCTAAAATATAAAGAGATGGCAATGTTAATATTTTATAGCGGATGAAATAGGGTTTACAACTATCAGTGGTTTTAACTTAAACATCGCTCTAAGGCACCTCTTTTGTGCTTTAAATGCAACTTCTTTATCGGTTGAGTTACCCCAAAAGATAATCCCATATCTAAGAACAGATTCACTTAGTCCATAGTAAGCCGTTAATAGCGCGTCTATATTAACCGTTCGAGACAGAATGTACAAGGCGTAAGCACTACTGCTTATTCTTTTAGTCAGGGTCTCTACGTGTGCCTTCCAATTTAAATTATGATCTATTGTCAGTCCTAGAAACTTGGTTGTATAAACTGTGTCAATTGCAATATTATTATATGTTATGTCAAGATTGGAAATAGTCAGTGCGCGTTGGCTAAAATGCATTATCATGGTCTTACTTAAATTATTTTTTAAATGATTGTTGTCTAACCATTCTATAGTTTCGTTTTATAAAATTCTCTTTGAATACACGGTATTGTTATTGTGCTGTCATCCGCAAACAGTTTCATCGGATGTTTGATTGCCCTTGGAAAGTCATTAATGTAAATTGTAAAAAGCGATGGTCCCAGTATACTTCCTTGTGGAACTCCGTAGACAATATTACGTTCCTCAGATTGAAATATTTCCTCCCTTTTTGTACGTATGTTTATTCTATTTATTTCAGTTATTTGTTTTCTGTCGTTTAGGTACGAATTTAAGACCTCAAAGACATTTCCTCTTACACCATAGGCATCAAGCTTTTTCAGTAAAATCTTATGTTCCACGTAATCAAAAGCTTAAGTCATGTCACAGAATATTGCACAAACTGGAGTATTTGTATCCATATTTTTTATAACCGTATACAAAAAGTCGTAAATTGCCATATTAATTGACTTGCTTTTCCTAAATCCTTTTTGTTCGTTGCAAAGAATTTTATTCGTGTCTAAATATAAATTGAGTTGATTATAAATGTATGTTTCAATCATTTTTGAGAATATTGAAATCAATGCGATCGGTCTGTAAAATTCCATTAATTCTCTATCAAATTTTTTAAACAATGGCTTTATAACAGATGTTTTTAAAGCATTTGGAAAAATACCTTCGCTTATACACAAATTTATGATATGACATAAAGGGCAACAAATTTCCTTGGCTACTGCTTTAAGTATTTTTGTACAGATGCCATCAAAACCGACACTGTTTGTATTGTTTAGGGCTAAAGTGATTCTAAAAACGTCGTTTGACAAACATGGAGCCATAAACATAGAATCTTTCCTGTTTAAAATATATCTCGTGACTCTGTCACCCGAATCAGTATTGGGCTGAATTTTGTCAATAAAATAATTATTAAAAAGATTCGAAATGCATTTTGGATCCGAGATTATGTCGTTATTATTAATTCTTAGTTTGTTAATATTATTTTTAGGCATATTTAACTTTGATTCATTTATAATTTGCCACGTTTTTTTTATTTTTTTTTTTATTTGTGATGGGTTTGCTCTTGACTCTAGTCTAGGTCAAAGGTGACAGAGACAGAGTCGACGATGGAGCGAGCTTACCCAGAAGAAGCCTGTTCACTCTAACTTTGAAGAGATTCGGGTTGAATGCGTTCGGAAACACAGACGCAGGTAGTGAGTTCCACTCATTCGCTGTGCGCATTATGAAGGATGTTTGGAAGCGCTTGGTGCGTATTGGTGGAATGGCAACAAGGTAAGGATGGTAACTTGCAGTGCGTCTAGATGTCCGATGGTAGAAGGGGGCTGGTGGGATGAGGTCGTGGAGTTCTTGAGCACACTCACCGAAGTACAGTCTGTAAAAGACCGACAAGCAGGCAACCTTGCGGCGATGAGCCAAGCTGTGTAGCTTGGCATCCGCCAGCTCAACGTCGCCAATGAGCCTCTTGGCTCTGCGTTCCACCGAGTCAAGCGCGGCAAGCTGATACTTAGCTGAGCCATCCCAAAGGTGGCTGCAATACTCCATGCAGGATCGGACTTGCGCTTTGTAAAGGGTTAAAAGCTGTCCAGGCGTAAAGTATCGCTTCACTCTATTTAGGATGCCCAGCTTTTTGGCCGCAATTTGGGCTTTGTACTCAATGGAAGCGCCGAAGTTGAGGCTGGATGTCAACTCCATGCCCAGGAGCTCGAGCCGATCAGTCACAGGAACAGACGCACCCCGAAAAGTAGGAGTTTGATCGAAGATACTCCTTTTTGCGGTAAAAAGACACGCCTGTGTTTTGGTGGCGTTAAAGGAGACCAGATTGTCATCACCCCACTGGGAGACAAGCCTTAAGGTCAAATCTGTCCTTTCCACCATAGCCTCTCTCAAGGAACGAACTTCATCCACGCTGGTTCTTGCGCTGGACAAGTATCTCTCTGCAACAGTACTGTCATCTGCGTACCCAATAATACCAGGCTGAAGTAGGTCATTGATGTGTAGCAGGAAAAGAGTTGCAGAGAGAACAGACCCCTGAGGTACTCCGGCATCAATAGCCATGAAGTCAGAGGAGCAGTCGTCAATGACTACTCGGATCGACCGCTCATTGAGGAAGTCTGATATCCAGCTAGAAAAACCAGCGGGGGTGCCATAAGCAGGAAGCTTACTGAGTAGACTCGCGTGCCAGACCCTATCAAAGGCCTTCGAGATATCAAGCGAAACAGCAAGTGCTTCGCCGTGTCTCTCGATGGCTTCACCCCAGCATTGCGTGACATACACAAGAAGATCGCCAGTTGACCGTCCCCGGCGAAAGCCATATTGACGGTCACTGAGGCGATTGTTGTCTTCAAGGTAGGTCAGCAACTTAATGTTCAGTACCCTTTCCATAACTTTGGAAAAAATGGAGGTAATGGCGATCGGACGGTAATTGGCAGGGTCTGCACGGTTGCCTTTTTTGGGCACTGGTTGCACATTTGCAAGCTTCCAGGATTTCGGTACCGTTCTTTTTACGAGAGAGAGGCGGCACGTTGCTTTAGATGTATTGTATGACGTCTTTATTTTATGGTTGTTTTGAGCTCGTTGAGTTAAACTAATAATCTTTCTATACCGCTTTGTATAGTTTTTAAATTGCATTCTATTGTGTTGTGTCGGTTTTTTTCGCAACTGTCAAAGTAATTGCCGTTTTTTCTCGCTGCATTTCTTAATACCACGTGATATCCATTTTTGTTTTTCATGTACATTTACTGAAACGATTTTTTCGGGGAAGCATTGGTTATATAGTAAGGAGAATATATCTGAAAACGAGTTAAAAGCTACATTAGGGTCATTTGCTTCATATATTTCAGAAAATTTCAGACTCTGCAGATAAGCCTTAAATTTAATAATGTTTTCATTACTAAAGTCACGTCTTCTCCTAGTCTCCACCGATTAAAAGAACATACTGTGTTTATTGGGTATTTTAGTAATTGGGCTGTATGGTCCGACAACGCCAATTCTAATACTAAAGACTTACAGGACCTGTTGAAATTATGCGCAAAATTGTCAATACATGTTTTGCTCTTAAGACGAGTCGGTTGATAAAGCACCAGTTTTAAGTTAAAGCCTAATAACATATTTTCGAATTCTATAGATTGCTTAGTTTTTTTCAGTACATCTATATTAAAATCTCCCGCTAAAACAATATTTTTACAAGCCTTTTTATTTAAAATATGTAACATATGTTCTAATTTACTAATACATTCATTAAAATTATTTGGATTTGGTACTCTATAAATACAGACACATATGATTTTGTGGGTAATCAGTTCAATGGCGCAACATTCAAAGACACCACTTGTCGATACTTTTGCTATTTTTGGCAGTTCTCTCCATTGATGATCGGACCTCACTAGTATACATGCCCCACCTCTTTTGGTCTCTTTGCGACTGAAGCAAGCCGCTAAGGAGTAATTATTTAAATTCAGATGCTTTTCATAACTTTCCATCATGAAGTGCTCCGTAATGCATAAGACATCCACGCCTATGTTTTCATCATTTAATTCATTGAGACAAACTGCAAGTGTATCACATTTAGTCAGCAAGCCTGCAATGTTTTGGTGCATGATGTATAGATGTTTGGTCAAGAAAAAAATGGTCTCCAGTATTATTAATGTCATTCAAATTGTAATTAATGTCAATGTTTTTCATAATATCAGTAACTAAGTCAAGTAAATCCTTAAAAATAGTATGTAGTCCAAGTTTATTAATTTTGCCAGAGTATTTATTAAACATGCTGTAGTCATATTCCTGATTAAGGTTACTGTCCAAAAGGTATGCGTGTCCATGCGTCATTGTATCTAAGTATAAAAGATTATTAAATGTCTCCACTCTACAGTTGAATAAATTAGTGTCAAATGGATACTTATATGTTGGCATACAGATTATTATGTTTGTATGTTGCACTGCTTGTAGTACCTCTCGTATATGAAGAATAATGGCATAATAATCGTTAGTCCTCTTGAAGTCTTCTTCCCCAAGCAAAATAATGCAGAAGTCATTCATCGTATAGTTTATTAACTTTGTCTCCAGACCGCTTAGAAGATGTTTTGTATTTCCCTGCGATTTTAAGTAATGACATACACCGTAGTTATTTTGGAAAGTGTTTTCAGCTGTTGATAGTACGTCGTATTTATTATCTGAACTAAGTAAACATATTTTACGTTTTGGTTTCCTTTTTTGGTGGTCATCTCTAAAGACTGGGTAGAGTTCTCCTTGTTTTTTTGTGAGTTTTTGGGCTATTGAACATTCTGGTTCCTCTAATGGATGTTCACTGGCTAGCGGTAGTAATATAGGAGGTGTATTCACATAACTTCGGAGTTCTTGAAACATGTTTCTTCTTTGCAGATTTAGGTTTTGGTGTACGAATCGTTTTATCCGCTGTGCAGACTTTTTTATAATTATTTATTATTTGTTTGCATTTTTCTGGTTCCTGTTTTAAAGTAGTGTTTTCCATGTTTAAGTTGATAACATCCTGGTTTGCAATCTGTAATTCATCTTGTAGTTGGGTTATTTTATCGCATAGTTCTTTGTTGTTATGTGAATCGTTGATCGACGTGTTTGGTAGACTTACAATTGTTGTGTCAAACAGGGACGATTGGTTTGATGAAAAGTCACAAAGCGAACTTGAGCGTTGTGGTTTTCGGAATGTTATATTATAACATTGCTCATTCTCCATCGTAACAGTAATAAACCGATTCGGAACGAGTCAAAGTCGAAGTTAAACAATACTTAAGAAATTTAGAAAAATCCAAAAACTGTTGTACGATATGCTCGATACGAACTCACGACCTCACGCTACCGTGATACACTCGTTCACCACTCGACCATTTGAGGTGTTACGTACGGTCTTGAAATTAGGCAGTGGTTTCTTCCTGTACTATTTTTAAAAATTAAAGAAGTCGTAAGATAGTGATTCAAACGAAATTTTGGTTGCACTGGTTTTTGCACTAATTTGTATTTTGACAATATTATTTTGAGTCACTGGGTTCCTGGTTCACTTAGTTTATTTTTTTATGCACTATAACACAATATTTTCGAGATTGTTGTTATTTTTTCACTGTTTACAGTTGACGGTTCAGTTTTTTTTTTTCCACTGGATTTTCGTTTTATTTTAAAGATAACTCGCACACTTCGTAGTCAGACTAATACATGTCGTTTTACACTATAGTTAGGTTAAATAAAGTACATTTATAGAAAAAACACTTAAAATTATAACAGAGCTTTTAACGTTAGTTTTTGAGGACTACCCTCCTTTTTTTTGCTTCGCTCACATATTCATAGTTCTTTCCATTAACTTCTATGTTTGCTTGTGTAGAATTAGTCATTAGCTTTGTTTTGCTCGCATTCATTTTTAGCCATACTTCTCTGCTCTTATCCGCTAGGGTTTTTATCATGTGTTCTAGTTTCTTGGGGCATTCTTCTAATAGGATTATATCGTCTGCGAATCTCAAATGGCTAAGGCGGATACCGTTAATGTTAAGACCGAACTCATCCCAATCTAATTGTCTAAAAATATTTTCTAGCACTGTATTGAAAAGTTTGGGTGATAGCGGGTCTCCTTGTCGGACGCCTCTGTTTATAGGAAAAGGGTCTCCTTTCGTTTCCAGTTTTATTCGACTTTTACTATTCCTGTATATGGTTTTGATTAGTTCGATATAAGTATTATCCACACTTTGTTCTCTTAGGCTTGACCAGATGTATTTGTGATTCAGGCTGTCAAACGCCTTGGAATAATCGATAAAGGCGATGTATAAGGGCTTCTGATATTCGTTGTACTTTTCCATGATTTGCTTGATTGTATGGATATGATCAATGGTACTGTAGTTCTTTCGGAATCCTGCCTGGTCTATCGGTTGACTTTCGTCCAACGTAGGTGTTATCCTTTCCAAAATTAATTTTGCAAAGACCTTGTAAACATTCGAAATAAGGCTTATTGGTCTGTAATTACCAATTTCGTCTTTATTTCCTTTCTTATGAAGGAGAATAATATAGGATTCGCCCCATTGATCTGGAATGATGCCTGTAGTTAGGATGTCATTAAATAACTTGGTTAAGATTGGGCATACTTCCTCAACCGTGCCTCTCATCAGCTCATTCGATATATTGTCTGGTCCAGGTGCTTTATCTAATTTTTGTGACATGATGGCTTTCTGTACTTCCTGTGTTAGTATTTATGGGACCGCTCCCTTATATATTGTGCTTGGATTTTCGTAGGTATAGGCGTTTTCTTGGTTCTCATCTTTGTTGGAGTAAAGTGTTCTGTAGTAATCTGTAGCAAGCTTCTGAACTTCTTTACGTTTAGTCACTTGTTTTGATCCGTTGTGTTTTTCTTTTTTTAGTTTAGAAATCCATTCCATTCCTTGTTCCCTTAATTCCTTGAAAGCTTTTTTAGTGCCACCCGTTTTTAACACGCTTTTATTAGCTTGGTATGTATGTATCTATGTATCAATGTATCAATGTAACAATGTATCAATGTATCAATGTATCAATGTAACGGAATCTTTGAACGTGATTTTCACCCACTTCAAAACGTTGGATTGATTTGAAACTTTGCACACTTATCAAGAACCGATGACAATGCAATAATTTAAACAGTTTGTCCCATTATCCTTACCATTAAAGCGTGTTTTTTAGTTTTTAGAACTCAATTTATTTGAATTTCATCTTCTAGTTTTTTCATTCTTTTGGTTTTTCTATCTTTTCTTATGTTTACTCTGATCTGTTTGCTTAGGCTTGATATCATCTTGTAGTTATCTTGGCTGTTTCCTTTATCTGCTATAAGTGCGTTTCTTTTGTCTAGGAGTTCTGTTGTCTTTTCGCTAAACTTTGTTTCCTTGACTATATTTGCTTTCATAGTTCGTGAAGATGATAAGTGTTTCTCTATGTGTTTGTACTTTTCTAGTATGTTAATATCGGAGTTTACTATTTCTTGCAGGAGCTTTATAATAGAGGATTCAATTTTTTTTCCATATTGTTCTGATTTCAGTGATGAGTTATTTACGTTATTTCTGAATGGCTTTGTATAATACATTTTTAGGCAGCAACGTACCATGCGGTGGTGGATTTGGGTTTTTTACTGAATGTTGAATTGAGCAGTGCTAGGTTGTTTTGTAATACAAAATCAATAAGTTTGTGTCCGTTAACACTCCTCTTTCCATGTCCATACTTTCCCAATATAAACTATTCACCCGCTTCTCTGATACCAACCTGGGCATTAAAATCGCCCATAACTATGAGGTAGTTGTTCTGATATGTCTTAACAATGTCTGATAGATTCATGTAGAAATCTTCGATGTCACTTTTAGATGCTAGCTCGGTGGGTGAATATACTTGTAAGATTTTCCATAGCTTCTTGTAGCTTGGTAAATTAATGTTGAGTATTGCTAATCTGTCTGATATTCCTATAAGCTCTTGTATGAAGTTTTTCAATGTTATTTTAATGATGAAGCCTACTCCTTTGTCCCGCTATTTCACCTTTTTGGTATAGTATGTAGTCGTTGCTTTCTACTGTTTTTTCGCCGAGTCTCCTCATTTCGCTCATGCCTAGGATGTAGTACTTTAACACTTTGACAGCCGAAGATTTTAAAACGCGGATTCCATGGTTCGCCGGCGATTTTCGCCGATATTGCAACATTTATAAAATGAGAACTATCAATGATAAATCTATAATTATTTTTTTATTTATACTATTGACTTGTTTATTTCTAGGATAAAAATAAAAAACAGACGTAAATTAGTTTTTTTTTATTTAAAAATGTAGAATAAAAAAGAGGTTTTATGGGAAAAAAAAAAGTCGTGTACGTGCACTCGCAATAGCGGCGCGGGAACACTGGCGCAGCGCGACACTCGATAGCTTGTTCCGCTCACACCAAGCGCCCCACCACGGTTATTCTTACATGTGTGCGTAGCTAAAGCACTACACTATTATATCAATGCACGCCAAACACGGACTACGGACGTCGTTTTAAAACAAACACTAAGAAAGTCAGTCACGTACTGAGAACGTGATCAGCGTATCATACAATCAACCTGGGACGTACTCTGCACGTGATCGGCTGTGAAAGTGTGCTTTCTAGCGCCATTTCTAATTCCAATAAGCTTTCTTGCGTTCTTAATGATCTTGTATTAAGCGTTGCAATTTTGATTGTTTCACATCTTTTTGTTGGAGGGTTTCGGTCTAGTGCTCCCGCGGGGACCAGCCGTACTGGGAGACTGTTAAGTATTGTTGTTTGTCGCAAATCAGTTGTCTTCGGTTGTTTGTTTTGGTTCCGGGTCTCGATATGGGCTTTTAGTTTTTTGACTGTTCTGATAGTGAAATAGAAGCTCTTCCACGTTCGACGTACCTAACTATACCAGGTTTTAGGACTTCCTTTGTCGCTGTTTTAGTCGCAACACTTTCTGGACTGTACTTTGCGTTGCTTTTCTTTTGCGTCGATATAGTGGGCGAACGTGACTCTTCTCTTTTCCTTTTATTTTTGTCTTGTTGTGATGGCGTTTTTATTATTAATTTGTCGTATTTCAGAAATGCTGTGTTGCCTTTCTTTTTCTCTTCCTCAACTTGCAGCTGTAGTTGTTTACGTTTTTCTAATACTTCTTTCGGGCAATCTTCTTTAATATAGATGCCTGAGGGAAGGCTGGCCTTGTTTTTCAGGATTATGTGTGTTTTCGGGCTGGAAGTCCACCGCCCAATTCTGTATATATTTTTAATTTCATTGCTGTCTATATTTATTCCCATGTCTGAAATGATACCTTTGATATAATCAACGAGTTCGCATTCAGTTTATCCTGTTTCATCCGTCCCAAAGAACACAAGGTTATTTTTACGTTTTTCTTTATCTATGAAGATAAGTTTCTGTTCAAGTTCAGTGACTTTGTTTTTAAGCAGAATATTTTCCTCCGCGATAAGTTTCATTTTCTCGTTTAATGCTTCTAGTACATTTTCGGTGAAAGACTTTGTTATTGTTACGGTTTGTTGATTCAACTTTTCTACGAGTTTTGATAATAACATTTCCATATTTATATCCATTATGATGTTTTAATTTTTGGCACATTTTTGGTCATTTTGCTGGCAACCCTCCGACTGTCAATAGTGTCAATGTCACTTGACGTTTGTTTGAATTTTTAAGTTTTATATTGGTGTGAACTTCTATCGATTTTGTTTGCACTGTGTTTTTGATCTCGAAATGTTCCTTAGCAGATGTTCGGACGGATTCTTGCTAAAAACAGACTTAATATTCACTTTGTATACAGTAATCAGTTATTTTCGCGAGAGACAATAACATTAGAGTTGTCAAGTTGACTACCCGACCGGAACCTTGAATCCAAGCAAGTGTGTAGTTGTGTAAGATTGGGTGACAAAAGTGAACTTCCAGTGCACGGCTCAGGAACAATTAAAATAAGAAAATTTCTGTACGGAAAGTGGTATGATTCCACCATCAATGATCTTCTATGTGCCTGACTTGAAGAGAAACTTGTTCTCGGAGGGTGTTATAATCTCAAAAGGTTTTGCAGTGACCAACATCAATGACCTTGCATTGATTAAAAATAATGATGGGAGCATGGCTGCTACTACTATTAAACAAGCTAATAACCTGTACAGACTGCTAGAAAAAACCATCACTAAGGACTGTGTAACGGAACGTTACTACAATGTAATAATGCTTCGTTCTTTGTTTGTTTGCGACTTGGAAAGCGCCGGGTACCTGAGGCGCGGGGGCGAGTGCTCGCATAGAACGAATGAAAAAAGATTGCGCTCGGTCGCCCGGTCATGAGTCGCCACTCGCCACTTGGCCAGTCGTTCCTAGGCTGTTGTGCGAGCGCACGCATCACTTTGCGCCGTGTCGAGTGCCCTAGCAGACACGAGCGTTATTATTTTAATATATATTTGATTCACGTTTAAATTAGTGCCGTTAAAGTTGTGCGTGGAAATCCCGAATTAGGGTAAGTTTAGAATAGCACACAAATTACGCACAATATCATTGTCATTCTCATTTTTTGGCAATCATTATTTTATGTTCCTACCCCTATTTATTTCTTGTTACGGTACAATTTTAATTTCTAAGCACCATTTAGGAATAGCCTCTGATATTGCTAATAACGCTGCATCATGCTACCTAACTTCCTTCTACCTTCAATTGTATTTATAATTTTATAATATAAATACGTAACTTTTTAAACGGAATCTGAATGATTGTTTTTTTTTCCTATTTTCTTTTGCTCAAGCTTGCTTGATTTTTAAACTCCGTTCTGGGCGGTACCACCACGTCAATACTACTACAATTTAATAGGTACTTTCTTCTTGTTGTCGACGGTGGTACCCCAGCACGGAAGTTATTTGGCCGAGATCCAATAAGTTGGAACGGTGGTTTCCAGGATTTACGGCTGCGCTATCTACAGCTGCACTATTTACGGCTGCGCTATCTACAGCTGCACTATTTACGGCTGCGCTATCTACAGCTGCACTATTTACGGCTGCAATTACTACGGCAACATCTTCATCGGCTTCTTTTACGACCAGCGACCAGCACTGCGTGCCGGTCCTCCTTGTGTGCCGCAGTCCGAAGACCCACCTGTCGCTACGCCACTGGTGGGCTAAGCGAGTCGGTCACCCTCGCCGTATAGGCTGCAAGTGGCATCACCGTACAGCACGACACAGATCATCGGCCGACTTCCATCTCCGGCCTCCTGCAACTACAGGGGAGTACCTATCCCAGCAGGAGTGACAACAGACGTCCGCAACCCACGGCTGTACAAATTTGAGTGTGCCTCCGGCTGAACTGGTTTTCTTTTTTTTTTACAAATAAAGTTTTTTTTATTTTAAAGTACACGCCCGTATTTTATTCGATTGCCCATTGCTAGGTGGCAATAGAACGGGTGGAGGCTACACTGGCGCCCAATTACGTGGTTCTGTCTGTTTTCGCTTCTGTAGTTAGTAGTTAGTTATTGTACGGCGAGTGGGTATTTTTTTTTTCTTTTGTAAAACGCTTTGTTAATTTTTCGTGTGCAGTAACTGGGGTGAAGATTAATGTTCACATTGGGTTGATGATTATTAACCTTGTCATCTCAGTTTTCCTTTTTCTTAACTTTATAAATAAAAATACAGGTTGTTTTTTTGTTAAATATAGCGGGTGTTTAAATATTTTTTTTTTAGTTTCTTTCACCTGTTTTAAATTGGAATAATGTTGCTTCTCAAACTTATTGTAAAACTACCTTCACACCAGTTGCAAAAATTTAATCATGCTTATTTTTTTTTTCATCGCAATTTTTTTGTTGTTTTGTTTCTTTCATTTGCTTCTTAATTTTTCATATCATACATATAACACAGCGTTCGGTTCTGTTAGAGCTGATTGTAACAGAACGGAGTACTTTCATCATTGATTCGTAATAATTTGTGTGCTATTTACAACTTTAACATATTGGTCAATTATATATTTTTTCTTCTTATAATGGCATACCCTATAAAATATTTATCATTGCAAAAGTCGGAATTAGAATACGAGGTAGCCGTAAGAGGTGAAACCCCGGCTAGTACGGTGGCGGATCTTAGGCGGCAGATTTGCAAGCTTGGTCAAGTTCTTGTGTCTGAGGATATTTTGTGTTCCCATCTAGACCCCCCTTGAAGATTTGAATAATTCATTGGAAATATTAAATAAAATTAAATCTAGTCTGGATGAGGACACAAAAGACAGGAATGTTTTGGGGCGAATGGAAAAATCTTTTCCATCACCTGTATCATCGGCTGAATAGGATCGTTATGGATGAGAAATTTGTGGATGTGCATACGGAATGTACGAGAATGTTTAAGGAGTACTATGAAATTTTCATATCATTAAAGGCAAAGGGTACTGACCCTCTCATAGTTGCCGTCCCAGTTTCTGACCCGCAGGTCAATGAAAGAATTAATATTTCAGTGACATGTGAGGGTAATTCAAAGCATTCCGAGTTAACTAAACTTAAGTTTGATGGCAAGACTTGCGTGCGTGCCTTTATACAAAGAGCAAATGAATATAGTGTAGCTCGAAACATTACAAATTCAAAATTCCTTTCATTTGCAACCGATATTTTTGTGGATGATGCGCTTCATTGGTTCAGAAATGTAAGGCAGCAAGTCTCATCTTGGGATGAACTAGTCATTCTTCTGGTGCAGGACTTCGACAAAGCGGATTACGATTACCGTCTTTTATCTGAGATTCGGTCTAGGACTCAGGGGGCAACGGAAAACATTACAATTTACTTGTCCATCATTTCGGGAATGTTTTCACGCTTGTCGAGGCCTTTGGCGGAGGAGGATAAACTGGAGGTGATTTTACACAACATAAGACCATGTTATGCGAGCACTCTAGCCTCTGCACCTCAGATCACATCTGTGGAGCAGTTGAGATCTCTTTGCAGGAACTTTGAAAACGTTCAGTCACGCATGGTCCAGTTCCGAGAACCTTCGGCTGCTACTTCTGACACGTTAGCGCCAGAGTTTGCGTACAAACAAAGATCAGATGCATTTAACAAACAAAATCAATTTATAAATTATAAAAACTTAAATAATAAAACAATCTTGGATACAAACAAAATTCAAATAATACTAATGTTAATGAAAAATATTTACATGCTATAGATAAAAATAATAAGGTTCCTGATGCGAAACTGCCATATTGTCCTAGATGTTGCAATAATTCGCATAGTCTCAAGGATTGTCAAAGTAAAGAAATTTTTTGTTTTAAATGTGGTCATAAAGGTGTCAAGAAACCAACCGCATTGTCCGAATTTTAACAGGGACCAGAAACCAAAAAAACTAGTTTTGCAGGATTGTGTCAACTCGTCTTCGTTAGAAGGTCGCTTTAATAGAGATGATTGGAATAATTGGTTGAAAACAATTCATTTATTTTTCAACAGTTAAAAAATTTCATCAATTCTGCAAACTAAGCCTGCTTGCTTTCATTCGCGACCATATATAAATATTAATATTAATGGTATTACAGCGTCTGCCCTCCTGGATTCCGGGTCAGCTGTTACAATATTAGGTAATTACGCACATAACACGTTACTCAGTCGTGGCCTTAAGCTTTGTACTGACGATACTCCTTCGATAATAGCTGCAGGTGGTCAAAAACTTATAGTATTGGCTACATTAATGTAGCAGTACATTTAGAAGACCAATTTCACATAATTAAGTGTTATGTAGTTCCGGAAGTTCAATCATCGCTTATTCTAGGTATTGATTTCTGGCGCGCCTTCCAATTATGTCCGAAATATTTAGGCTCCGTTCAGTTGTCAGCTAATCCTTTAGTAGATTTGCATAATAACAATCATCGAACTTTTATTCATTCTTATGACTGTTTAGATGAGTCTCAACGCGCTATTGCTGATAACGTGATTGAGCAATTTAGGGACATTTCATTTGAGCGCAAAGGCTTATGCCGTACGCACGTTTTAACCCATCGCATCGATACTGGTGATTTATGCCCTTTATGCCTGGAGGCTTTATAATTCGGGTACTAAGTTCCGTTTACGTTTTTATTATTAGTTTTTATTTTCGCTTGAGTTTAGATTTCGATGTTTTTGTTGGTATATTGGCGTGTGCTAGCTGTCATTATGGCAAATATATTTTATTTTAATTTTTTGTTTTGAGTAATGTAAATTATTTGCATACCATTGTATAGAATCAAGTTTATGTTTTTTTCTAACTGAACAGACAGCTGTGCTGCTGGGGAGTTTGTTGCGCCACTTCTTCTTCCCAGCAAAAGCACTAGGAAGTGGTGAAGGGCGGGCGTTTTTGGGGGACTGTCTTATGTAATTTTGACGATCGGAAAGTGCTGATTCTCAGCCTAGTTTGAATAAATGACTTTTGATTTTGATTTTGATTCTCCTCCTATTAGACAAAGATATTACAGACTGTCTCCTGAAAAACAGAGAATCCTTGTCGAACAGGTAGATAGAGATGTTAAATCTAGATATGGTGGAGCACTGTGAAAGTGCCTGGCAGTCTCCGGTACTCCTCGTTACTAAGAAGAATGGTCAGCCTCGTTTTTGTCTTGACAGCAGGAAGTTAAATTCGGTCACAAAACGAGACGCCTACAACTTGCCATACATTGCTGAAATTTTGGATAATCTTCGCGACGCTCGTTTTCTTACTAGCCTTGATTTATCCAAAGCTTTTTGGCAAATACCCATTGCCGAGGAGGACAGAGACAAAACGGCCTTCTACGTCCCAGGTCGAGGGACACTAAGATTCAAGACCACAGCTTTTGGCTTGACAAATGCTCCCGCTACGCAACAGCGTCTTGTAGATAAGTTGCTGGGTAACGTAGATCACTGAATATTTGCTTACCTAGATGAAATTATAATTGTTAGCAATAGTTTTGAAGAGCATGTGTCCCTGCTTATTCGCGTTTTAGACAGATTGCGTAAGGCGGCCCTAACCGTCAACTTGCAAAAGTGTGAGTTTTTTCGAAGTCAACTAAAATACTTAGGATACGTGGTTGATGCGAACGGGTTGCGAACAGATCCGGAAAAGGTTGAAGCCATCCTTAACTACGCAACTCCTCTTAATCGCAAGGAGTTAAAGCGATTTCTAGGCACAGCTACATGGTATCGTAGGTTCGTTCCCAATTTTAGCACAATTGCAGGACCACTCAACAAGTTGACTTCTAACAAAATCAAAATCAAAATCAAAATCAAATATTTTTATTTTACATAGGCCTACATGGGCACTTATAAAACGTCGACAAAAGGTGCACGGTTCGGGTTAGTCGTTTCCTATGGAGAAGAACCGGCAAGAAACTCCATGGTTACTCTTTTAAATTGTTTTGTTTACAATATTTCCATGTTACAGCATTAGTACTTGGATATGGGGGGACAACGTAGGCCCGACAATAAGTCGTACGAAATTGAAAATAAAAAAATAATGCACGAAATAAAAAGTTAACAAATGTTAACAATCATCTAGAAAACTAGAAAGCCTACAATGTTCACACATTCACAATAGGTAAAAGAATCTATACAAAGGTAAAAAAAAAAAAACCACAACACTAAATTTAACATGTGGCACAAATACTGTAATCAGTGCTGTAACTATTCTTAGCTAAGGGCTATAATGATGATTGAAAAATATTGTAAAAAGTCTAATTAAAAGAGAAAAAAAAAATGAGATTGAGAATAGTTAGAGATATCCATATATTTGTGCCGTTTATGAGTTACCAGGGAAGCCGCATGCGCAGAGGGTGTCAAAGCCAAATTTTTTATCTTCAACGTAGTCCTTGATTTTATAATATGCTTTTTTAACAAGGACACGTTTGATGTAGTTTTTGAACTTTCCATCGGTCAGTTCTATAACTGACTTAGGCAACTTGTTATAAAAGCGTATACTGTTTATAAGAAAAGACTTGCTAGTTTTCGTTAATCTGAATTTGGGTATTACAATTTCGTGCTTACTGCGTGTATTTAAATTATGGAAGTCACTTCTAGTTTTGAAAAGCCCTCGATTTTTGCGGACATACAAAATACATTCCAAAATATAAAGTGAAGGTAGAGTCAGTACATCGATCTCTTTAAATTTTTCTCTGAGGGACTCGCGAGGACCCATTTTATAGATCGCGCGGATTGCCCTCTTTTGTAAGATAAAAATTGAGTCAACGTCTGCTGCTGACCCCCACAGCAGAATGCCATAAGACATAATACTGTGGAAATAAGCATAGTATACTAGTCTAGCTGTGGCTACATCGGTTAACTGCCTTATCTTCCTTACTGCATAGGCAGCCGAACTTAACCTGCCCGAAAGAGTTCTAATGTGCGCGCCCCACTGCAATTTTGAATCGATAGTAATCCCCAAGAATACAGTTTCCGCTATTATTTCAAGATTTTTGCCGTCAAGATTCAGATTTAGGTCACGTTGAGGTACATTCGGTAAAGAGAACTTTAGACATTTTGTTTTTTTCGCATTCAGTAAAAGATTGTTAGCTGCGAACCATTCCGAGAGAACAACCAGACTTTCATTGACATGTAAGACATCCGTATCTTTCCTATCTATTTTAAAAATTAGCGAAGTATCATCAGCAAATAGAATTATATCCGATAATTTGGCCATCATAAAAGGAAGATCATTAATGTAAACAAGAAAAAGGAAAGGGCCGAGAATTGAACCTTGGGGCACGCCCATTTTGACTAGAGACCCGGAGGACGTCGCCCCATTAACATTTACTTTTTGCTGTCTGTTTGATAAATAGGAAAGCACAAGATCAGCAGCTTGTCCTCGAATTCCGTAGTGTTGTAATTTACAGATCAGTGTGTTGTGGTCGACGCAGTCGAACGCTTTTGACAGATCACAGAAAATGCCAATGGCATCCTGGGACTTCTCCCAAGATTCCAAGATGTGGCTGATGAGTTTTACTCCCGCGTCCGTTGTCGACCTACCTTTCGTGAAACCAAACTGCTGACTATGCAGGATCCCATTTGAATTGAAATGAGACAACATCTGGTCCAGCATGATTTTTTCATAGATTTTACTCAATGCTGGTAGCACGGATATAGGTCTATAATTAGAGGGATCGCTCTTACAGCCTGATTTGAAAATTGGTACTACTTTACTGTGTTTCATTAAGTCAGGAAACGTGCCGCTGTCCAAACATTGATTGAATATGCCTGTTAGGACAGGAGCAATTGAGTCAATAATATCTCCAAGAACCCTAACGGATATCCCCCATAAGTCTTCAGTGTTTTTTATATTGAGACTTTTGAACGCGTTTTTAATTGTATCAATGCATATTGGTTTAAATTTAAATGTTGGTATGTCTTTAGTAAAGTATTCCTTAAGAAGAGCTGCAGCCAATTTAGATGAGGAGGGAAGTGACTTCGTAACCTCTAACGGAATGTTGGTAAAGAAATTTTCTAATGTCTCAGCGACTTCTTGCTTATCAGAAATGGTTTCATTAGATATTTTCAAAGACAACTCATTCTGATCGCGTTGTCGTGTCTTTCCAGTTTCTCTATTAATTACTTGCCACACAGTTTTTATTTTATTATTAGAAACACCAATTTTGTTAATTATTATTTGAGATTTTGCTACAAAAACACTAACAAAAAGAACACTCCACCTTTCAAGTGGACTGATGAGGTACAAGTCGCATTTAAAAAACTAAAGGAATGTTTAGTTTCCGCGCCTGTTCTTACTTTCCCCGATTACAATATACCTTTCGAGGTGCATACGGATGCAAGTAACTATGGGATAGGCGGTATGCTCACTCAGTCTATAAACGGAAAAGAGCACCCCATAGCTTCATTTCATTTCATTTCATTTATTCATAAAAACAATTTACATTGTGTTGAATATATACACATGCAGTTTACATACAAATATTATGAATTATTAATTAATATTTCAAGTGAAATTCAAGTAAAGTGCTAAAACAGTTTTCAATAAAAATCCATAAGTTTTAAAAATAATGTCAAACAGTTATAAAATATAATAATGTCAAAACCGGATTAAAATATAATGTCAAACAGATTTCAATATAATGTCAAACTGTTTTAAAAATAATGTCAAACCGTTTTAAAAATAATGTTTAAAGATTATAAATTATATAATATCAAAGAGAGAAAAACATTAAATAAAATGTAAATCATTTATTATTGTTTGACCTTAGTTCCGATATATTATACAAACATTTTTCTAATAAAAAAGCTTTTAATTTTGTTTTAAATAAGTGCGTGTTATAAATCAGGATCTTCATCTCAGAAGGCAACCTATTAAATATCTCTACAGCTTGGTACTTTGAACAATGCTCTACTATATTAAATTTTGGTGATATTAGTTGTTTAAATTTTTTTCTTCGCGTGCTCTCTCTAATCTCACGTTCGTCTTGTGATTCAAACTCATGTAGATACTTAGAAAAATGAGTCAAGAGGACCAACATATATAGGCTAGGTACTGTTAATATTCCCAACTTTTTAAAGTAATCTCTGCATGAGACCCATTGTGCAAATCTGACTATTGTCCTTATGGCTCGTTTCTGCAGGATGAACGCTCTCTGCCAGTTATAACTGTAACTATTTCCCCAGAGCACGATGCTGTACCTTAACCTAGACTCGACCAGCGCATAATATACAGCCTTTAACTGTTCTATGTTCAATTCATCCCTAAGGCTCCTGAGTGCGTAACATGCTGACGATATGGATGATTCAATAACAGCAAGCTCCGGTTTCCAATTCAAATGCGAATCTATATTAATCCCTAAGAATTTAACCTTGTCCACTAATTCAATCCTGTCTCCATTTATATGTATTATGACGAGTCGTAGTCTTAAATAATACGAGGTTAGTTTTATCTATATTTAGCAATAAGTTATTGGCTGTAAACCATTCGCAAATTTTTTCTATAATTATATTAGTATTTTATGTAATTTTTTCTATGTCTTTTGCCCCAATAATTATGTTTGTGTCATCTGCGAAAACAACAAGTTTCTCGTTCGGTTGAGTTTTATTCATAAATTTGAGGAAGTCATTTGTAAAAATAATATATAGTATAGGTCCTAAAATTGAGCCTTGAGGCACACCACGTTTTACATATGTCATTTTTGACTTGAATATCACTTCGTGATTATTTTCATCTATACTTTTAATTTCTACATACATTCGTCTATTTTGCAAGTAAGATGTCATAAGTTTTAATGTCTTGCCTCTTATACCATAATGTTCGAGTTTAGTAAGTAGCAGTTCATAATCTATGGTGTCAAAAGCCGAGCTGAGGTCAACAAATAGTCCAGCTACTTTCAGTTTTTCATTTAATTTACTAACTATATCAGTTATTAAAGTGTTCATTGCATCCGCGGTACCAACACCCTTCTGATATCCAAATTGTCTCAGGTTGATAATTTTGTTAATACCGAAATGTACCATCAGTCTATCCTTTATGACTTTTTCAAAGAGTTTTGATAAGGTGGGTAATAAGGATATAGGGCGATAATTCTTCGGATTGGTCTTAGTGCCCTTTTGGTGTATAGGAATCACCTTGGCCAATTTCAACTGGTCAGGAAAGATTGACTCATAAATGCATTTATTGAAGAAATCAGAAAGAGGCGTAGCTAATATCTCTATATTCTCCTTTATAATCGATATCGGTACGTCGTCGAAGCCGCACGAATGTTTATTAGCCATTTTGCTAACCATCTTTGCAATTTCATTTGGTGTAGTTGGCTTGAAAGTTATATCATTTTCAACTCTTTTTGTCGTATCTATAAGAAAAGACATTGCTCTATCCTTATCTTTATTAGCTATCGATGATTTGAATAAGAACTGTCGTTAAATATATTTGCAATATCCTGAGGATCAGTGATTACTTTACTGCTTACATGAGCAAGTCATTAACGGCGGCAGAAAGGAACTACAGCATTACGGAGCGGGAGACACTGGCAGTTCTCACGGCATTAGAGCATTGGCGATGCTATCTGGAGAACGGGAAAAATTTCTTGGTTTACACAGACCATAGTGCATTAAAATGGTTTCTCTCACTAAATAACCCTACGGGAAGGCTCGCACGTTGGGGTGTACGCTTGTCTTCGTTCAATTTCCATATAAAGCACCGACGAGGTGTCGACAACGTTATCCCCGATGCGTTGTCTAGAGCTGTGCAAAGAAGCTTAAAAATACTAGTACTGTAGGTAATGACGGTATATCTGCAAAAGTTATTAAGTATGTAATTGAGCTTATAGCACCTGCCCTAGCACATATTATTAATAGCACATAGTATTACCAAGGACATAATAAAACCGCTATACAAAAAGGAAGATAAAACGTATATAAAAAATACCGGCCTATAGCCAAAATTCCTGTCTTCTTTCCAAAATCTTTGAAAAAGTAATTTATAACTAGCTATACCAATATCTTCACAAATATAATATTTTGTGCAAAGAACAAAACGGTTTTAAAAACAATTGCTATTTTCGATCTTTTAAATAATGTTATGTCTGCATGGCCTTTGATTATGTTGGTCACAAAATCCTTCTAGACAAATTGCATTGCTATGGCATCAGAGGGAACATTTTAAAACTGTTAGAATCAATTGAAAAGATTGCAATTTACTGAAATCACAAGAGTGTGCGCAAAAACCAAAACGGAACGAACGTATGTGTCGAATTTCAGGAGTATAACATATTGAGTTCCTCAAGGTAGCGTGCTTGGGTCACCTTTATTTTTCATTTACATTAATGATTTGCCAAGAGCGACACAATAACAAATGATTTTGTTTGCAGACGATAGCACTCGTCATCAGTCGCGACTTTTTTCCATTTACTTGGGGTTGGCCCTCATCCTTTTTCTCCATTGTGCACGGTCTTGGGCAGTGCTGTTGTCCAAATTTACTTCTTTCAGGTCTTTTTCAATCGTTGTCAACCAAGTGGCAGGTGGTCTACCGCGTCCGCGTTTCGTCGTTAGCAAGTTAAGGGCAAGCTTCACCATATGATCATCTGACTGACCTTCGTTGGATGTGGCCATACCATCGGAGTCGATTTTCCTTTACTTATTGTCAATGATGGGAGCGATTTTAAAACTTCCTCTCACGTTCTCATTCCGGATCTTGACTAGTCTGGTGACACCTGCCAACCAGCGAAACATTCGCATTACCGTTGTATGTAGTTTGTTTAGGTGTTGTTTAGTGGTTGCCCAACATTCTGATCCGTACATAATTGCGGAGCGTATGGCTGTTTGGTTTTAATGGGCATTTTTCTGTCACTTAAGACACATGTGAGTTGTCGCCATTTTAGCCACCCGGTTGTTGTTCTGTGAGTCACGTCGCTATCAATTTTTGGATCATTAGTAATGATTGAACCTAAGTATTTCAACTTGACAACAGACTTGACGTACGGACGTCATACAGTCAGCTGTTTGTTTACATCTTAAATTAAAAAAGGGCTCTTTTCTATAGTATTTACTGTCTAAAGTCTGGCTTTCATTGCCAAAATCAATCACAGTTCGTGTACAGTGGAGTGGTAGCTTAGAAATAAGTGAAAAGTGCAGAAACATAAACTTGGGACAAAAGTGGATAAAAAAACTACCTACTTTGTATCAAACAAAAAGTGAATAACGGACTTGAAATAGTATTTGCAAATATTAAAGCTCGGCTTTGGAATTTAATCCGATCTGTGTGTTGTGTTGCTAGCGGTGCAGCGCTGCATGGTGTTGTAACACCATTACATATCCCATACATTAAACTGCCCTATACGGATTGTTTGTGTCAGCGCCATCTATTGACACTCCGGGGTACCAAATCAGCAGGATCAACAACATGCCGGCAGCAAAGTGTGGTGGTTGCGCAAAATTTATATCGCCACTAGAGGCCGCTAAATGCAGCAATTGTAACGCTCTTTTTCATCGGGCTTGCGGTTTCTTGCCGGTATCGGGTTTTATAAATCCCGCCTGGGTTTGTCCAGGCTGTAGAAATGCATCGGCGCCGACCAGGGCGGATACTATGCCAGCGCAGGCATATGCCTCGGAGGAGTCCATGGATACCAGTGTCTTGAGTTGCAGCACACTAGGTGATACGCAGGATGTTGCTTCTGGTTTGTCTACCACCTTACGCAATTTTAAGGAGGAGCTGCGAGCTGAATTGCGCCTTGTATTCAAGGAAGAGTTGCGGACAGAGTTGCAAATCATGCAAAATCGTTTCCAGTCTGAATTTCAGAGTCTTCGCACAGATTTGGCTCAGCTCAAAGCGGACAGGGATCATATGAAGGGGTCCTTTGAGCAGTACGATAAGCGTATGGATAGCATGGACTGCAGAATGGGCTTACTTGAGCAGAAAGTGGCAGTCATTGATATATCGGGTGCAAGTGAGGAATTTGCTAATTTAAAGCGAGAGATAAATGACCGGGATCAACAGCTTCTAGGCAATGACTTGGAGATCTCCAATTTACCGGAAGCCCAGTCGGAAAACCTCACGCACACAGTGAAGCTCATAGCCACAAATTTAGGCGTGCATATTGAAGAACGAGACATAGTGTGCGTGGATCGCATGGGCGGCAGGCGGGTGAGCGCTGTGAAGGCTGCAGGCCCGGTGGAGACGCGCCCTCGCACCGTGGTCGTGCGACTCGTCCGCCGCGACCTACGTGATGAGCTAATGCGCGCCGCGAGAGTTCGGCGGGGAACCAACACCGCGGATCTCGAGATGCCCGGTCCTCCAAGTAGGTTCTACCTTAATGAACGCCTAACCAAAATCAACCGGCAGTTATTTCGGCGAGCTCGAGATGCGGGCCAACGTCTTGGCTGGCAATTCGTGTGGACCAAACAGGGCCGCATATTTGCCCGACGCGCGACGCAGTCCCGGTGAGAAGTCCAAGCTCATACGCAATGAGACAGAGTTACGGGATGTCTTTGGACCGGATGTTGATGGGCTCACTCAAAACTAGTGCTAATGTCTATTTTTGTTGCTTTGTTGTGTTTGGATTTCTTGTTTTCATTGAGTTGTCATGTTACTTACACATTGTTTTAAGAGGTACCTTGCTTGGCGCTGCATGTAATGGCTGGGAGAGGAAAGAGTGTGCCTCAGTGATTATGACGTACGTGGATCGGTTTGATCCTATGGTATATTATTTATTTGCACCATCATACCATAATATTGTCATGTTTTACTGTCACTTGCTTATTTTTGCATTTATACCTACCCACTATTATTGTTACATTTTTATTTTTTTGTCTACCCACTGCTTCTGTCACTGCTGCTTGTTGTATCGCACTGTGCATAATTTGCTTATTTTTGCATTTATACCTACCCACTATTATTGTTACATTTTTATTTTTTTATCTACCTACTGCTTCTGTCACTGCTGCTTGTTGTATCGCACTGTGCATAATTTGAATGTATATGGCTGTATCTCTATTTCATATGCCGCGAAATAAGCATATTAAGTTTGGACTTCTGAACGCGGGTTCATTATCGACGAATCATGACGAGTTTATTGTCGCTATGGATCACCATTCAGTCGATGTTATGGCGATCAATGAGACATGGTTGAGGGAGGGGGAGGAGGGCAGGGCGCCAGTGGTTCCTGGATATCAGTTACGACACAGACCGCGCCCGGTGGGAATACGTGGGGGACGCGGGGGAGGAGTCGCGTTTTATATTAAAGCTGGGACCAGCACCCAAATAAGGGCCCATCCAGATCATCCCCAGGTGGAACAAATGTGGATGAATATGACAGCCAAAAAGAAAAAGCTACTTATAGGAACAGCATACCGGCCTCCCTGGTTAGACATCAATATTTTCTTGGACGCGATCACGGACAGCATGTGTGCATTGGCTCCGTATGACAATGTTATTTTATTAGGCGATTTTAACGTTAATATGCTTGACACAAACAATGGTAAAGCAAAGGGTCTAAAAGAATTCCTTGATTACTGTAATATGGACCAGATCGTACCCGCGCCTACGCATTTTGTGGGCGACAGTGCCACATTAATTGACGTTATCTGTACGGATGCACCGTATCGGAATGCTTCTGTGGACCACGTCGTGGAGCTTGGTCATCACTCGTTCGTCTCATGCGAAATAGTCTTTAAAAAAGAGAAACCATCGCGTAAACGGATTGTTTATCGCGCGTTTAGGGACATTAAGGCTGACGATTTCAGGAGAGACCTGGAGGCGGTCCCGTGGGACTCAATCCGCGAACTACAGGATGTGAATGACATGGTGCATTCATTAAATTCCCACATCATTAGCCTTTTTGACGCACACGCACCTATTAAAACCAGAATTTTCAAAACCCAACCAACGCCTTGGATAACAGACATAATAAAATTAATTTTTAAACTTAGGAATGATGCGCGCCTTCAATATCGCCGAACAAAACTGGAGGCACACAAAAGGTACTACTTAGACCTTAAACATCAAGCAGTAGTAGGTTTACTTAATGAGAAAAAAGCCTTTTATACTAAATATATAAATGACAACATTAACGACTCTAAATCATTATGGTACAATTTGAAAAAACATGTGCTTCCAGTAAGTGGGGACGATGGTGTGCTCACTGAACAATTTGACGACCCAGATGGTATAAATTCAGCATTTCTAGATGTACCGGGCGACCCTAAAGTGAGCACTTCCCAACAAACCTTCTTTCAAGATAATAAATTCGGTTCCGCGAATTTCACCTTAATGCCAACTGACACAAAAACAGTATTTGATATCTTGAAAGACATATCCACAAATGCACAGGGAATAGACGGTATATCGAAGGATATGTTAACTCTTACACTGCCACAATCTTTAACTACAATAACCGAGATAGTAAACAGATCACTTATGTCGAACGCATTTCCTGATTTGTGGCGTAATGCGATAGTGAGGCCTCTTCCAAAAAATAATAACCCACAAAGTTACAAAGATCTTCGTCCAATAAGTATTTTACCATGTTTGTCCAAGGTGTTGGAGAGAGTAGTGTATCTGCAGGTCACCGATTTTCTCGAGGAGCATGGTATGCTGCCTGAACTGCAGTCAGGTTTCAGGAAGGGACGCGGAACAGCGACTGCTTTAGCGGACGTCGTGGGTAATCTCCTTGAAGCACGTGACCGTGGTGAGGGTTCTATTATGGTGCTGCTCGACTACTCGCGTGCATTTGACTCAATTAATATAGATTTGTTATTGGCCAAATTAACATATTACGGTTTTGACAGTCGGACAACGGCTTGGTTTAAGAGTTACTTAACGGGTAGGTCGCAGCGGGTAGAGTTGCGCAAGAAAGACGGTTCCACGGTATCTTCTGCCCCGAAATTAATCACAAGGGGAGTTCCTCAGGGATCGTTGCTCGGGCCGTTACTATACATACTTTACAGTGCCGATCTAACTGCATGTATTAAAAACTGCAAGTTCCATGTATACGCGGATGATACTCAGTTGTATCTCTCGTTTAACACTAGTAACACAGTAGCCGGCGTACGTACCCTAAATGAAGAGCTAGACAGAATCGCGTCGTGGTCTATGGAAAACTCACTTGTACTGAATCCAAAAAAGTCTAAGTTTATGGTCATGGGGAGCAGAAATCAAATAAATTCAATTCTTTCTGCGAAGCCTGAAGTTAAAATCATGGGAGAAAACATTCAAAGGGTGGAAAGCGCTTGCAACCTGGGTCTAGTCACGGACCCAGAACTTCGTTTTGAGGCGCATATCGCTAGTGTAGTGAGAAATTGTTTTTATAGATTAAAGGTTCTGTACCGGGTGAAAGACCTCCTTAGTATTGCAATAAGGAAGAGATTGGTGGACAGCCTGGTACTGTCCAAACTGAATTATTGTGACACTGTATACGGGCCGTGTCTCCTATCCCGCACAGAGCGTCTAATACAGCGGGTACAAAATGCGTGTGCGCGTTACTGCTTCAGTATACCCCGGAGGCATCATATCACACCGTACTTAAATAAACACAACATGTTAAAAATGGCTGCACGACGGAAATTACATTTGGCAGTCTTAATGTTCGGCGTCATACAAACACACAAACCGGAATACCTTTTTAAAAAGCTTAGCTGGAGACACGAGCACTACAGCTACTCGGCCCGTTCCACCTCCAAACCACTCTCGTTGCCTCGTCGTGGGACCGCAGCCTTCAGAGGATGCTTTAAGTATGCCGCCACTCGCTGCTGGAACGATTTACCACCTCCCATAAGATCGCTGAAAACAAAACAAAGTTTTAAATTTAATTTAAAAAAAATCCTATTAGATGAACAGAAGGTTGGGCAAAGTATATTTTATAAATGAAGTTTCTTAACCTTTACTGTTACTCACCTAAGGTTTGTAATTCATGGGCATCATATCCAAGCGGTTCGAGACGGCGGCATCACAGTCCTTTCACGGGTAACGACGTGGGCCCCTCTTCTCTGAGCACTGCACCTTCACTTTTTCTTCTTCCTTGGTTGTTGTCAACCATCGTCATCACAATCGCGTACCACACAAGCTATACCAACCGCCTGACGTCATAACGAACCAGCTAGTGCGCCTCTGAGTGGCGCGCGCTGCCTCACGTGCGATAAGCAGAGCGCGCGCGTGTGCACGACGTCACATAGGCTCTCATTAAGGCTTTTTAAGATCGAGCGCCACGCCGCAGCGCCGCGGTGTGGGTGTGAGAGCGAGACGGAGCAATAATACCCGCACTTTATGTTTTGTTAATTTTATCTTGATACCTATTTTCGTTTTAGTCGCAACATATATTATTTACGTAGTGGAGTGGTTTATATTATCTTTCTATATTTGTTTTATGTTTTTGTATTATATTAGACACAACATGCTTTGGTTTCCGTACGTCACGTCCTAGGCGACCACTGAAAATCAGCGCCGTGCTGTGGGTCTCCCACGGCACAGCAATATGCTGAGTGGAAGCCTTCTTGTCACAGTCACGACATGCATCTGCTTGTACTTACTCGTCAACCTAGTACTGTACTCAAGTTTGGTTTTTGGTTTTTAATTTTAATCTTACTTTTCTTTACTAACATAATTTAAATACTTACTAATATTGGATACCGTTAAGGGTTTAATTTAAGATGTCAAAAATTTTGTATGTCGTTTTTGTGGCGAATAAACACTTTTTCTTTCTTTCTTCAACTGTTTGACTGTAGGGACTTGAGATGTAAAAATTTACAATTGTTGTGTTGAATAGCAGTGGACTAAGAGTAGAACCCTGATGCACTCCGACCTCCCGCTCAAACTGTTCACTGATGCCGGCTGAGCTTAGAACCTGCGTGGTAACGGTTTCGTACATGTCCTGAATGAGGTTCACAAAATATTCAGGCACTAGTTGTTGACTGAGAGCTTCCCATAGCAGATCTCGTGGTATGTGGTCGAATGCTTTCTCTAGATCAATAAGTATCATATGCAAATTTTTATTATTTGACTTTTTCTAGCATTATACGAACTGTCTGGATTGGGTTTGATGTACCCTTTGGCGCCACAAAGCCGCACTGATTTTGAGCCAAAGTTATTATGTGATTCAATCTGTAGTTAATAACACGTTCCCAGATCTTCATGGTGGTTGGCGACATTAGTTTGATGGCTCTATAGTTATGTTGCTAGTTTTAAAAGTCTGAATTTTATTGAGATGAGATTGCAAACATTTTTGGGATGTGTTATAGTCGTGGCAATATAAGAAGTCGGAATTGACAGCTATTCAACTTGATGCTTACGAATGATACTTACGAATGATACTCGTTGTTATATTTTATTCCCTCACATCGTCTTTTCCTTTATAAAATGACTAGCTGACCCCCGTGGCTTCGCTCCCGTCAACTGGCTACCTACCTCCTACCTACCTACCCATTTTTTTTTATTTCCCATAACTACCCTACCCACCTATCCTATCTACCCTACTGTTGTAGTCTATGATTATAAAATATATGTTATTGTATATGGAACGACGACGTGGTCGTTCGGTTCCGTCGTCAACCGAAGTCTTGTCGTGTACAGTCACAGTGTTAAATAAATATTATCTAATAGAGTCCAAGGCAGTTTCCTTAATAATTAAAGCCATCCCTACCGAACCCCAAACATGGTGTCATATGGGATTTAAAAGGAAAACGAAGAAGCCAATACAAATCGAGAAAATTGTAAGTCAACCAAAAATTTACGACAAGTCATCCAAGTCACCAACATGGCGGACAAAGCGTTCCTTTGAATTGAAACCGCTTCTCATACAAAACGGCGATAACGTGGCAGAAAAATAGAAAAAATGGAAACTTAGATTTGAAATTTTTATGGATGCTAATGATTTATCTAAAGTAACGGATTCGAAAAAGACAGCGATTTTCCTAAATGCTATTGGTGATGACGGAATAGAAATGTTTAATAGCTTTAATATAGATCGAAATACAACAAAGTTAGATGACATCCTAAAGAAATTCGACGAAAAATTCAGTCCTCATTTAAATATAACAGTAGAAAGGTATAATTTTTTCACAAGAGTCCAAAAAACCGATGAATCTTTGGATGAATACTTGACCATATTGAACAACCAAGCCACCACATGTGAATTTGGTGGTTTGAAAGAAGATTTAATCAAGGACATGCTTGTAATAGGCATGAATAGCACATACATAAAAGAAAGACTCTTACAGGAAGAAAATCTTACAGTTGAAAAGGTGATGAAAATAGCAAAAAGTCTAGAATTGTCTCAAGAAAGATCAAATAAATTAAACAACCAAGAAATTAAAAAGGAAAGTGTTCAAGGGATCAAAGAGCAAAAACAAAATTATAAAAATAGAAGTCGAACAACCCATCGAAGTAATTCGAGACATAGAAACAATAATCATAAGAAATCAGTCAAGCAACAGGAATAAATCGTCAGACAGGAATTGTACTAGATGTGGTCAAATTCACAGATATAAATGCCCAGCACAGGAAAAAACCTGTAATAATTGTAAAAAACAAGGACACTTTGCTAAATTTTGCTTTTTCAGGAAATCAGACCATAAAGTTGGTAACATTTCTTATGAACAGTCAATGTCAAAATAAAAATGCCAACAAATTTGTTATAAATTCAATTCAAAATTCTGAATCTAAAGAAAATTGGCAAATAAATGTTTATTGTAATAATGTCAAACTTATATGTCAAATTGATACAAGTGCAGATACAAATGTCATAAGCAAGAAAGTGTTAGATAATATTATGTCCAGTTCTCACTCAAATATTAATATTTCAAGAACAAATAATAAACTCTTCGTGCCAAATTTGGGTACATGTATTCTTAATTGTAAATTTGAAAACGGAATAACCACAAAACTCTATTTTGTTATTGTTGAATGTGAGTGTAAAACAATATTGGGTTGGAATTCATGTGAAAAATTAGGTATTGTGAAAAGAATATATGGAATCCAGCAAAGGTCAGTACAAGAAATTGTTTCTAAGTTTGCTAAAACATTTGAGGGTCTAGGTTGTCTACCATATAAAGCTCATCTGGACATTGATAGTAGTGTTCCACCTAAAGTCTGCCCACTCAGGAGAATACCTTATTCATTGGAGAAACGTCTTAAAGAGGAATTAGAATATATGGAAGAACTACAGGTCATAGAAAAAGTGGATAAGCCAACTAAATGGGTAAACTCAATTGTCTTACTCGAAAAACCGAATGGTAAATTGAGAATATGTCTTGATCCTAGAAACTTAAACACGGCTATCAAACGTCCTCATTTCCCGTATCCAACATTCAATGATCTTAGATCTAAAGTTGCAGGCGCATCAATTTTTTCAAAATTGGATGCAAGTTCAGGCTATTGGACTATATGCTTAGACGAGGAAAGTAGTGAACTTTGTACGTTCAATACTCCATATGGTCGATACAAATTTCTAAGACTGCCATACGGAATTAACTCTAGTGGTGAAATTTTCCATAGGACAATGAATCAATTATTCGGAGATTTAACAGGAATAATTATATTTATAGATGATATACTTGTTTATGGGACTACTATTGAAGAGCACAATGAAAGACTAGAATCGTTATTCAAACGAGCGTCGGAAGTCAATTTGAAGTTCAATAAATCCAAATGTCAATTTGGTATGTCTGAAATTTGCTATGTAGGGACATATTTTCAATAAAGAAAGTGTATCACTTGATCAGTCAAAGGTAGAAGCAATTTTGAAAATGCCAAGTCCAAGTAATGTCAAGGAACTTCAAAGATTTTTAGGAATGGTCAATTATTTAGGTTCCTATATACCAAATCTCGCAGAAGAAACTTCTTTGCTGAGAGAATTGCTCAAAAAACGTAACCAGTGGCAATGGTTAGAACAACATGAAACACAATGTGAAAAATTAAAGTCAATGTTATGTCAATATCCAGTCATAGTCCATTATGATATGAAAAAACCCATTAGATTGTCAGTCGATTCGTCACAAAATGCAGTAGGTGCAGTTATTTTACACGACAGGAATCCGATAGCTTATGCTTCAAAGTCATTAAACAAAAGTCAAATTAATTATGCACAGATTGAAAAAGAACTTTATGCTATAGTATTTGCGTGTAAAAAATTCCACCAATACATGTATGGAAAACCTATTCAAGTTGAAACAGATCACCAACCTCTAGTCACATTATTCAAAAAACCCTTGTCAGAGGTACCAGCAAGATTACAACATATGATGATCACTTTACAAGCTTATAATCTTATTGTGTCTTATACAAAAGGTTCAGAGATGTATGTTTCTGATACATTATCTCGTGCTCCAGTCAAAGATGATAATTTTAGCCAAGAATTAGTCAGTTTGGAAGATTTTGATTCAAATATTAGTATTCAGATAAATTTATTAACCTCTAATTTAGCTATTTCTCCAGAAAAGCTTGAAAAAATTACAAGTCACACTAAACAAGATTTAGTTTCTCAAAAATTAATAGAATATTACAAAAATGGTTGGCCTAAATGTAGTTTAATATTACCTTACTGGAACATAAAAGAGGAAATTCATGTGATTAATGATATAATTTTCAAAAACAATTCTGTTATCATACCTGAGTCAATGCGTACAGAAATATTAAATATATTACATGAGGGTCACCAAGGAATTGAAAAAACAAAAAACTTGGCAAGAAGTGTAGTTTATTGGCCAAATATTAATCAAAATATTGAAAATAAAGTTAGACAATATGAAACATGTTCAATTTATTCTGCAAATAAATCAAAACAACCAATGTTAACTCATGAACAACCTTTGTTTCCGTGGCAGAAATTAGCTACAGACTTATTTGAATATAAGGATAAAAAATACTTATTGGTAGTAGATTACTATTCTAATTACATTGAAATAGCAAATTTAAATAAAGACAGTCGAACATCTAATGTCGTCGCACACCTAAAATGTATATTTGCACGCCATGGCATACCAATGCAACTAGTTTCAGATGGAGGCCCGCCATTTAACTGCAATGTTTTTTTTTTTTTTTACATGAATGGGACGTTGAACACATTATCTCAAGTTCACATTTACCAAGATCCAACGGCTTAGCAGAAGTCTCAGTAAAAATAATAAAAAATATATTGAGGAAAAGTAATGATTCTGGATCTGATCCTCAATTAGGTCTCTTACAATATAGAAATACACCGAGAGGAGATTTATGCTCTCCAGCACAGCTTTTAATGTCTAGAACATTAAGATCTCAACTACCTAACAAAATTAGTCACTTGAGACCCAGGATTTTAAAGCATTCCGAACATTACAGAAAGAAACAAGAAAAAATTCAAAAAACTAAGTTTTATTATGACAAAAACTGTAAAAATTATCTTGATTTTCAAATGAATGACCAGATTTATTTTAAGAAAAATCCTAAAGATATTATATGGACAAAAGGTACTATTGTGTCTAAAACCAAATATCCAAGATCATTTATTGTCAAAGATTGTAATAATACTACTTACCGTAGGAATAGTCAGCATATTCGTTTTAAGTACAAGTCAAAAAGTCAAACGTCAAGTCAGAAAAATGTCTCTCAAAATAATAACAAAAAAGTCAATTTTAAGGGAATCCTGGTCCTAGCCAATTAAATAATAAACTAAACAAGTCAAAATTTTCAGAAAAGGAGGATGATAGTTATACATTTATCTTTACTTATCATGAGTCAAGTCCTGAGTCAAGTTTACAAAGTCATGAACTGAACAATGAGTCAGATTCATTCTTATCAATAGAGTCAAATCATTCTAGTCAGTCTGAAAATCAGTCAGAAAACATAGTAAAGTCACCTATATTTGTTAATGTCGATGAAACATTAGTTTCACCTGAAAGTCTACATGACTATAACGAATTTGATATCGAAAGTCCAATGTCTGCTCAACATAGAAACTTAGAGAACTTACTTCAGAGTCCAAGTGAACTATATGTACCAAGTAGTGTAGAACAATCTCCTTTACCATGTAATGATGAGGCTGTAAATGCTGAAATACAATATAGCTCTAGGGGAAGATTGTTAAAGAAAACACAAAGACTTGATTTATAAGATTTAATACATAGAAGATAAGACAAATAACAATAATATTATCACAATGTAATTCAAGTGCAAATTGATTTTTTTTAATTGTATAATTATATTTGTAATGTTTTAAATACGGCGACACAAAAATTCATAAGTTTTAAATGTAAATTGTTAATGTTTTTGTAACACAACTTTGCAGCAAGTATGGATAAATTTATTTTATGTCATCTGTCTAATAATTGTCAATGTCTATGTCAGTCTGACAGCTCTCTTTTAAAAAAAAGGGGCATGTTGTAGTCTATGATTATAAAATATATGTCACGTCGAGGTACCTATGAATTATAGGACCACCATCATCAACTCCAATTCTAGAGGCAATTCCTTCATTCTTCATAGGAACGGGTAAACTTCAATAACACACATCACTGGATTGAAACTCGAAAGTATTTATTTGACTTTGTTACAGGCACTTTGAGTTTTCATTCGAACTTGAAGTTAAAACCACATGGTGGCTCGCTAGGTCGCAATCCCTCGTCGATCTCTAGAGAAGACCTAGCAAGAAACTCTAGGATACTCTTTTAAATCTTTTTATAGTTTACACAATCACTTTAAGACAATTGGTGTTAATATTAGGTTTTCAAACATCTCATCAATCAGATTTATTAAACAGTTATTATTTTACACACGCCTGCGCGATGCGCGTTGCGAGTGCGCGGGACTTCCATATTGTTTTTGTTTAGACACTAATTACTTGGATAGTTGAATAAAGCTAACAAACAATACTAAAATGCTGCTCAGTTAATTATTTTAACATTAAACAATCTCAATACTCACAAATACAAAGTTGTTTGTAGATTATTACTAAAATAATTACCTTAACACAAAACTATCCAAGTTTCCGGTGATCTGAATATCTTACTAACCAGAAGGTTTCTCATTATTACATGGATGTGTAAAATAGTCTTATTACTTTATAGTATTTAATCAATTACTCAAATTTGTTTAGTTCTCGTATTAAATTATTAAATCTAGTTATTGGTCATTAAAATTATAACATCCGCCATTGTTGACAACTTTTCGTAAGGTCATAATCAAACATATTTACTTCGTCAAATGTGCGTTGTTAAAATGAGAACAAATCTAAAAGTCCTACAATAAGTGTTCCCGTTTTATTTAAACATCTCGTATTAATTAAACATTGAAAATTAGCTTATCAAATGATCTTCATTCAAACAAACCAATAACTAATTCCACAATAAGCCAATAGATGGCGCTGAACCATAAACCAACATAAACAGACATTTAATAGTTCTAGCGAAATCTCAGCGATGACAGGATTATAGAGTTTGTGTTAATTGACAATTGAAATTATTAATTTGGATTACGAATTAGAAAATCCACGCCTCCGCGGCGACACGGCCGTTCTGAAAACAGACGCGGGCTCTGCGTCTTCCGGTGTCCTTAGTCCCTGTTTCTTGGTGGTTATCTGTAATAGCAGACAGAAATTTGTCGGCAGATTATTGTTGTTTATCATCCTACAATATAAATTAAATTTGGGATCTGATTACAACTAATTTTTAATATCATTGACAGCTTGTAATAAATCTATGCTTAGTATGCCTTATTTTTGAAATATTGAATGCATTTTAACACCCACAACTATATGCTTTAGGTATTCAACTTGCAATATGGTAAAGATCAATGTTGTTAGAAAACAACGAATTGCTACATGTCATGCCATTGAAGGCATACAATTTGTATTTCAGATTTTTGTTATTGAATAATCAGTTGCTAGCTTAATAGTCCATTTTGAATCTTGTTTGCAGAATGTTGGTGTTTGTATTATTTTACAATATTTATTGATTTGCAATAGGTAAGAGTCAGTTTAAGTTATCAGTTTATAACTGAATACTTATTAGATTAGGTAACTACAAAGTTTATCTTAAAATAAGAATATTTGATGCATTAATGAGCACACACCTACTTATAAGGCTTACACAGCACTCTTGTATTTGGTAAGTATAGTGTAGGTAGTGTAGGAGTATTGTGATCAGCTGTTTTTTGTTTAGTTTCATTCTCACGGGATGGTATTGCTCTGTGATAGACACAAAGTCTTTGATTTGACAGGATTAAAGGATAGGATCAGGAACACCGCTCTGTGATAGACACAAAGTCTTTGATTTGACAGGATTAAAGGTTAAGGAGTTTAGGACCATTGCTCCGTGACAGGCACGAAGTCTTTGATTTGACAGGATATAAGGAACCAGGCTCTGGGTGGTCTTGTACACCGTGGACCCAGCAGGATAACATGAGAGATTGTTCATTAGCGGCCTCCACGCCTAACCAATGGATATTAAATCATTCTTAGTTGCTTCCACAGCAAACTAAGAGATTGTTTGTTGTATTATCACTATTAGTTTCCTCCACGGATTACTAACAGACAGCTTATTGTGTTATCATTATTAGTTGCTTCCACAGCATACCAACAGTATAGTTTATTGTGTTATCATTATTAGTTGCTTCCACAGCATACAACAGGAAAGTTTATTGTGTTCTCATTATTACCTCAAATGCACCTCCATGGATGCTGATAGATTGGTGTTGATATAAATGATTGTGTTATTAACTGCCTCCAGAGCTCTAGGTTATGGGACACCTCTATAATTAGAGCTTGTTTTATTATTCATTTTTATAATTGCCTAAATTTGACAATAGAATACCATGAGCTGTTACGAGCTACAAAAATATAATAATAACAGTAATCCTCCTGATTGAATTCGGCCATGACAGCCAATCTGATGAGCCATCTACATAGGAAGATACTATAGCGCACAAGGCCAATGGCTTAACATGCTTTCCGAAGCATGGGGTTCACCAATTTCAAAACTCTAGGCTGTCACAGAGGAATTCCTATTGGAAAAATCCCATAAACACATTTTGCCCGACCTAGGAATTGAACCCAGGGATAATAAATTAAAAGTACTTTGTGGCTTGGTAGTACCATGCACAAGCATCATGTAGAGTTATTTGGCATGGCTATTGAGTTGAGCCTTCTGATACAACAGCACTGTATCAGTTAGCAAGGTGAGTAGAAGATAGTTTGAAAACATCTCACCTTTTACTTTTGTTATGTTGTGCTTGAAGTCTTTACTAGCTGACCTCTATTTGGTGGCATGTATGTTGGTAGCATATAAGGTCCTGACCCGGCGACACGGTCACTTGCACCACCAGGTATTTTTAGTTTTGTTTTCATATCGTAGGTAACCATTTTGATTTTTGATATGACAATTACCAGGAATCTGGAATGTGAGAAGATATGCAGCTAAATAATAATGTTGTGACAAATTATCGTAAAACAAACCTGTCTTTTGATTGTTTTTATTCTGTGCAAATGCACCCAATAACAAGCTTTGAAATCTGTCAGAAATGACTAATCTATTAACACCCATGTACCACCATAACAAGTAAAATTCAACTAAACACATTGTGAGATTTAATTCATCAGGAAGGTTCTCAAATATTGAATGATTAAAGAAACTTTGTTATAACAAACTTAACTTGATTAAGTTTAAACTTAAGAGCTTATAGGAGGCCCTCCTATCAGTATCCAACTGACAGTCTGTACCAAGAATGTAGGGTCAGACAATTTATCATTAGGTCTAACTTATAGCGCTATCACTGACAAGATCTCCATACTCAAAACAAAGCTACCAGATCATATAGACAGATAAGATGGAACACAGTAATCACATTAAATTCACTCAAAGATGTCTTACATGCACATGACCATTAATTTACCATGAATTCACAAGGTCCATACATAATTGGTTACTCAAAGCTTAGGTACTTGTAAATTAAAAGTTACCAAGTGGCTATCAGCTTATGACCATGCACGGACCTAAGCTATCCTGATAATTATTATAAAGTCCTCGTAATGAGTCACCCAGGTGTATCACATACCTTTCATTCATACAAACACATTTATACTAGATGCACACTACACTCTACACAAACCTCTTAATAATATTTTAAATGTTGTTAAGTCTTGTAACCATTAAAGATAAGAAAACTAGATCACGACACAGAGTATCCTAGTGTGGGGTCTAGGGCTACTTAAACGCAAATCATTGTACCTAGGTATTTTCTTAAGCATGTAATAATTTTAATTTTATTTGTTGTGCTTTTCATGTTTTCAGGAATGTGTTAATACATTTTCTTATCTTACTATACTTAGTAAGTATTTATTTATTTATTTATTTTTTGGCCTATCTACAATTGTTACACTAAAAATAACCTTATATCTAATACAAACAATAATATATACTAAGTGTACAATATGATGCGATAGACACAGCATGCAAGTATGACATGCAACAGGTTCCACATTATTCAATAATAAGCCCCGTTTGGCAGTCGGGTAAAAACCATAACTCATAGTAAAAATATCAACTACAGCGACAACATGAACATGTCATGGCACTTTTAGCCAAATGTTTACTAATTCTGTTCCACATACATTCTGTTACTTACTTAACGTAGCTACCTACTAAACTATTGTTTTGTTTTAGCTACCTAAATGTAATGAATGCTATAAAAATAAGTTAAATTACCTTTTGTCCGGCACTAAACTCAAATTAAGTACTAAGAATTGTTTATCATTCATACACTCACACCTTGTCCCCATGGGGATAGGCAGCAACCACAGATCGCCACTTGCTACGATCCTTACATACTCCTCAAATAAAATTAAGTTTCTCAAATAATAACTGAGCCATTATAATTCTTAAGAGAAAAGAAAGAACCATATTTAAACAATAACATTGAGTTACTAGTAAGCTGTCTTATTTTATGGAGTAAATTAGGCTGTTTTCATTCTTTTTTTTCCAACAATTGTCACACAAATACCAGCAGGGTCTTGCAAAGGGCTATCGCGTTACCCAGTTACTGGGTTTTGGTGGCCCCATGTAAAACACTGATACTCAGCTGAACCCCATAAGGTTAGATTTGAAGCTGACCACGACTTAGTTGCAAAAAGTCTAGGCAGGTTGATTAAAATTGTCACACAAAAGGTCACCAACCCCGACTTAGTTGGGAAAAGTTTAGGCAGTTAAAATTGTCACACAAAAGGTCACTAACCTTGCCTTGTATGATGAAAATAATTAAGAATGTTAGGAAACATAAATAAATAAAACAGAATACTCCCCTTAATGATGATGGAATCTATCAATGGACAGATCAAGTCTTTGTTTGTTTAGCTGCTTCGGTCGTTCTGTACTGTACAAAGTTTTGGTTCAATTCAATAATATTGTCTCCGGCTAGATATGATCATAATGATGTGGGACAGCATCCTCCCAGCATTATGCTGAGCGATGACCGTTTTGCGTAGTTGTGACGCATACTTTGTAATGATTGTATTTATCTTATTTTTTTTTTTTATGGTATGCTTCGTGCCTGGCGCAAATAAACAATTTTCTTTCTTTCTTTCTTTCTTCATCAGCAGCTTAGACGAGACCATAGCCAATTCTTAGCTTCTTCTGACGTTTCAATAAAGTTCTATGCGTTCTTGGAAATTATCATAGGAAAATCTTTTGCCATGCCCTCGGCGGTGGCGGTTATGTACGAAATTCTTCGGATGGCCTTCATAGCATGGGCAGAAGGCGGGAGCTGGTCCCAATTCTGATGTCACGTCGAGGTACCTATGAATTATAGGACCACCATCTACAACTCTAATTCTAGAGGCAATTCCTTCATTCTTCATAGGAACGGGTAAACTTCAATAACACACATCACTGGATTGAAACTCGAAAGTATTTATTTGACTTTGTTACAGGCACTTTGAGTTTTCGTTCGAACTTGAAGTTAAAACCACATGGTGGCTCGCTAGGTCGCAATCCCTCGTCGATCTCTAGAGAAGACCTAGCAAGAAACTCTAGGATACTCTAAATCTTTTTATAGTTTACACAATTACTTTAAGGACAATTGGTGTTACATGTTTATTAGGTTTTCAAACATCTCATCAATCAGATTTATTAAACAGTTATTATTTTACACACGCCTGCGCGATGCGCGTTGCGAGTGCGCGGGACTTCCATATTGTTTTTGTTTAGACACTAATTACTTGGATAGTTGAATAAAGCTAACAAACAATACTAAAATGTTGCTCAGTTAATTATTTTAACATTAAACAATCTCAATACTCACAAATACAAAGTTGTTTGTAGATTATTACTAAAATAATTACCTTAACACAAAACTATCCAAGTTTCCGGTGATCTGAATATCTTACTAACCAGAAGGTTTCTCATTATTACATGGATGTGTAAAATAGTCTTATTACTTTATAGTATTTAATCAATTACTCAAATTTGTTTAGTTCTCGTATTAAATTATTAAATCTAGTTATTGGTCATTAAAATTATAACATCCGCCATTGTTGACAACTTTTCGTAAGGTCATAATCAAACATATTTACTTCGTCAAATGTGCGTTGTTAAAATGAGAACAAATCTAAAAGTCCTACAATAAGTGTTCCCGTTTTATTTAAACATCTCGTATTAATTAAACATTGAAAATTAGCTTATCAAATGATCTTCATTCAAACAAACCAATAACTAATTCCACAATAAGCCAATAGATGGCGCTGAACCATAAACCAACATAAACAGACATTTAATAGTTCTAGCGAAATCTCAGAGATGACAGGATTATAGAGTTTGTGTTAATTGACAATTGAAATTATTAATTCGGATTACGAATTAGAAAATCCACGCCTCCGCGGCGACATATATGTTACTGTCTAAAAAAAGAGTAAGTATGGAGTTTCTTGTGCATTCTTCTCCATAACAAGCTACTTTCCGAATGCACGGTAGAATCAACTGTTATAACTTGTAAATTTTAATGTACCTAACGTTCAAAAGTGCCGCTTGATGGCCTACTTGAAATAAAATATCTTTGTCTTGTCTTGTCTTGTCTATGGAACGACGACGTGGTCGTTCGGTGCCGTCGTCAACCGAAGTCTTGTCGTGTACAGTCACAGTGTTAAATAAATATTATCTAAAAGAGTCCAAGGCAGTTTCCTTAATAATTAAAGCCGGAGAGTCCAAGGCAGTTTCCTTAATAATTAAAGCCGGAGATTCCAAGGCAGTTTCCTTAATAATTAAAGCCATCCCGACCGAACCCCAAACACGGTAGGTGTTTGGGGTTCGGTCGGGATACTCTACTCTACCTACCATACCATACCTTACCTACCCTATCTACCCTACCCTACCCTACCCTACATACCCTACCCTACCTGCCCTTACTACTATACGAATGTAACTTGTAAACTTTTGTTTCTACCGGCGGCGGCGATCTAATTAAAATTTAGAACATAAAAGCTGCAATTGTGAGTAATCTTAGAAGATAGACATGCTGTCGCGGACTTTTTTTTAGAACTTTTCCATCAAAGAAGAACAATTCCATCATACATTATATTTGCGTAACTTAAACCGTTTACGCTCTCAAAAAGGAATATTTTTGCCCGTTTTTGCAACATTTTTCATTTATGCTCGGCTCCTATTAGTTGTACCTTCCTCGATAAATGGACTATCCAACACAAAAATAATTTTTCTATTCCAACCAGCAGTTCCTGAGAATACCGCGTTCAAACAAACAAACAAACTCTTCAGCTTTATAATATTAATAATATAGATACCAATAAACTATTTTGCCACGACTTGGGTATGATTAATAAATTAAATTTATAAAATAAAATTAATAATTCCTCATTTAGGTCTGACATAATTGGTGTATAAAATAATATGTAATTGTTCAATTTATTTTCTAATTTTATACCATAATTATGCATGATTTTCAATTATTTTTTGCGAGAGAATTAAGTGCGAGTCGCACTCGCGGACGAAGGGTTCCGTACCATTATCGCAAAAAACGGCAAAAAAACACGTTTGTTGTATGGGAGCCCCACTTAAATATTTATTTTATTCTGTTTTTAGTTATATTTGTTGTTATAGCAACAGCAATACATCATCTGTGAAAATTTCAACTGTCTAGCTATCACGGTTCATGAGATACAGCCTGGTGACAGACAGACGGACCGCGGAGTCTTAGTATTAGGGTCCCGTATTTACCCTTTGGGTAAGGTACCCTAGAAATGGCATTTTGTGTAATTTAGAAAGTGCACCAATTATGATACCAAAGTTAATAAAACACAAGGGATCTCATACCATATTAATATATAATTTTCTGATATTTGGAGGTTAGAAAAAAGAAAGTGATGGTAAATACAGTTTTTGCCGTGAGAAGGACAAGGACGCGTGCACTCCGGACATCTAAGTACAGATGCGAATATCTTGGGCAGTAAAGTCATAGTTACCCCACACTTCAACATCTGATGACAAAAATTGTGAAAACAATATTAATATCCTTTCTGAAATGTTAAATTGTGAAAATTGTTTAGACTCAATTAAACAAATAACAGTTTACATTTCTAGTTGGATTGCACGAAAATTAACAAAAATTATTAGGTTTGAAATCTGTGTTGATGCTTTATATACTTATATAAAATTCTGGTTCCAAAAATTAGACACAATCAGAGACATGGGAGGTTTATGCTATGCATCAGAAAACTTGTTTTCAGTATGCTTAAAATCTAAAACAATTATATAATCTCATTTGAAATCTCAAAATGAAAACGGTACCCATTTTGTTAATAATCATGAAATTGAGAGACTAAAATGTTATATTTTAAAACTTTTTTAAATTCCAATATATTTGACTCACTTTTTGGTCATTCCAAACAACAGGCACCTGTTTTTAATGATCGCATACATTTAATTAAAACCATAATTCATAAATACACAATAGTTCGCCTTCATTCCGCCAATAAAAACAATCCCGAAATAAAATAAACTCTCTAGGAAACAGAAAAGAAATAAATTGGATCTTTTCGAATGTGTATGACTGTTTTTATTACAATATATATAATTTTTACCTTTTACACAGTGTTTTATTTATCACCTACCTACCTTTAGTATTATTTATTAGGTTATTTTATGTTCGTAGAGAAACCACGCGGTTTGTACCTTCTGTCTCGTTAAATTTCGCTTCTTCCTCGTCAACAGTCAAACTTTTTAGTCCAACTGGTTTGACCACGAGGAATTGTGTTTCCTCGTGCTTCCCGAAAACAGAATAGAGAAAGGTTGGGAATATATACGATCTGATAGTCCTAATACACAAAAGGGTCAAAAATATTTGAATTATTTTGAGACTTCAATCACTTAGAAAGCAGTGGTCCGTATACGGACAAAGTCATCGCACTAAAATGTCGTACAGAGCTGGAATGCACAACTTAATACGATGAAGAGATATCATTTATTTATAGTTTGCTCGCTTGCTCAAAACATTATTACAAAATGAAATAAATTTTCGTGAAGAACCATCCCCTCGTCCGAGTGAAATATATATAGAAGATTTCATTACAAAATTTCAAATGGAGTTAATAAACAATGGAATAGATGTTGATGGTAATTTTTTAAATAAAGTGAGATTCGATTCATTTTTTTTATATTATAACTTCGAACCCATTATATAATATCGAAAATATCAGTGTTATTTTTAATTTAATTATGATTCACTGTACACATTTATAACTTGACATTGATACAGGGGGGACCATTCGACTAGTTTGACTACGGTGGTTGTGCCATGCGCATGTATGTACCTAACTTTTCAAAAATTAAAATCACTGAGGCTAAAGACACCTGCAAAAAACTATACCGCACTGAGTGGAAATCAGTGCCTGAAATTTACGAGAGTTGCATGGAGGTATTTGAAAATGATTCCGATTTTAGTAATAACTGTAACGTACCATCTTTTCCTTTTTCTTCTCCTTGTACTGGACACGTAAAAATATTTTTAACATATGGTTTTAAAAGATGTGAAGAGATGGCAATCCCGAAAATTTTGAAGAAAGATTTTCTCTTACATGAGAAGGAGAAAATAAAATATTCATTTTTGGAAGCCCAGGATCCTTGAAATTGATTAAGCATACAGATCTGTATTTAGCCGATGGTACATTTCGGAGTGAGCCTAAACCATTTCAGCAATTATTCTCAATCCACATCGACATTGGTAGCATCAGAGAGGTTACCTCTATAATACCAATTATTTCAAGCAAAATAGAGAGTATTGTTACATCCCTATTCTGTAATAGTAAATGATGACACTAATGCTTAGTCAGCACTGGCCCACCTAGAAGTTGTTTGCTCGTTGGTTTCCAGCTAGTTCGGGTTTAGCATTCAATGAGTTGGGACGTATACCGAATTTTCCCCAAATATATTGTTTATTTATTATTTAGGAAGCCCAAATAAATATTGTTTTAAAGATTCGGGAGTTTTCCATTCTAACATTTGGTGGCAGCGGTGGGATAAGACAACCCCAGTGTCCTTAAAACGGTAAATACGTCACAGGAAATAAAAGTTAGTGCGTGCCTGTGTTCCTTAAAGTGCCCAGTGATTGTGTCGCCCAATAAGCACTCCAACCCGAACTCACCACATTGAAGGTCGATACTATACGACCTGGTTTAAGCTGCATATCGCCGCATATCCATTTTGTATCCAGCGCTGACCCGACGGCAGGATTCTCGTCAATATGAAGAATTCCTACAAGCTTTTCCTGTAAGTCCAAATAATGTTCCTGTAATATCCAGTGAAAATTGTGTGTGTTGTGCGTTAAGTGCGTAAATCGTGTGTTAATCTATACTAAAATTATAAAGCTCAAGTGTTTGTTTGTATGAACGCGCTAATCTCAGGAACCAATGGTTGGAATTGAAAAAATATTTTTGTGTGGGATAGTCCATTTATCGAGGACAGTTATATAACATCACGCTACGACCAATAGCAGCGGAGCATAAATGAAACATGTTGCAAAAACGGGCAAAATTATTCCTTTTTGAGAGGTTCCGTTGCGTGCGCTGCGTAAGCAGTTAAAGTGACGCAACATTCATGTATGTAGGTTAGGTAGGTAGCCAGTTGACGGGAGCGAAGCCACGTGGGACAGCAAGTTTAAAATAAGACTAATTTTAAACATCTATAATTAGATTCAAGGTAACTTGTTAAGGGGCATGCGGCTCGATCCCACCAGTCGTCCTTATCAGTTGCTTTTACATCCGGATAACACGTAATTCTCAGAACTTATTTTATTTTATTTATTTGGGACAAAAAACAGTTATACAGTACAGCATATACAGAACGATATTACAGTCGAGAAAACGTATAACCCACAGTATTGTCCACGAAGTGACATCGGAGTATGATAACGAACGCATGTTAAAAACTCTATATACACGAATCGAAGGAAGCGGATGACAAGAGCCTACATCTTATGGGCGACTTGCAATTAATTGAGAAACTATTCTTTTAAATTTAGATAACGACAGCGCGAAATGTCAAAATCAGTAAATTATGAGTTATATGTTTCTAAAAGTCAATACTCAAAACTTAGTAACCGATAAAGTGTATTAGTCCATACTAGTAATCACATCACGCCGGTACTTCACGAAGGTTTAAGCAGTGGCGTGCAGTTTGTAGCATTCCTTATATTTACAAAAAAGCAAATATGTCAAAATCTGAATCTAAAAAAGACATTAAGGAGATGAGGCAATCCCATTAAATCATAATCATCTGCCTAGCCTTTTCCCAACTATATTGGGGTCGGCTTCCAGTATTACTGGATTCAGTGTATTACATGGAACGACTGCCTATCTGACCTCCACAACCCGGTAACTGGGTAAGACGGTACCCATTGGCAAGACTGGTGTCAGATCTCAAGCTTCTGACTCCCCGTAACGACTGTCAAAGATCTTCAATTGAAAGCCCATTAAATGTTGTGCTAAAAATCATTAAAATATTTAATGGCGATAGAGACAAGTTAACAGCTTTCCTAAGGAACTGCGATAGCGCAATACCCTTGGCGTCTTATCAACAGGAAGACTTAAGTCGATTGGAAGGCACGCGTTCTTTCCGCATGCTCTATTAAAGATTTTGAAACATGGCCATGGCTTAAAGAATTTTTGGAAAATCAGTTTGGTGAACGTAAACACTATGCTCATCTACTCACTGACTTGCAAGACTGTAGGCAAGGCAATGAAGAACCCGTTAGCCAATTTTCGTTGAAAGTCAAAGTCATACATATATATTTATTCAACTAGGCCAATAACTTTTGAACGTCAAACCAAAAATTAAAATTAAAATTTACATGTAATAAAATTGATTCTACCGTGCATTCGGAAAAGTAGCTTGTTATGGAGAAGAATGCACAAAATAAACCAGATAATCAAGAACAAAGCACAAAACAGGAAATCAAAGAAGATTAAAATGAAGAGCAGAATAAGAAGCAAAAAACGGATAATTATACGAGATTTAGCAGAGCTAAATTGAGAAAGAGAATTATAATTTATTGATTATTAGAATGAGCTGTGTTTGATTTGTAACTGGAACGTCAATTAAACACGGAGATGTATAGCTGACTGTTTTATTCATAAGAGCGCATACCCACATTAGACAATTATAAAAGTAGACACAAATACCTTACACCTCTCCCCCTTAAGATTAGATGTTAACTTAACATAATCATCATGATCATTACTCTTCCCCTTTTTAGTACCGATGCTCGCTCGCGATAGTGATCACCGCGACTTGTTCCCAACTGGTATTATTTGGTCGCGATGTCTGCGCCACTGGATACCGTTTTCCATGTCAATGCGGTACGACACCGGTCCCGTACTTTTGGACACTGTTCCCGTGGACCATTTATTTGGATTCGAGGTGTAATCGCGTGCGAGTACCGGTTCTCCTACACGAATAGGGGGCTGGGGCGTGCCTCCTGCATGAGCTACCTGACTCAGCTGCGCCGAGCGCGCCACTTGCGCGACGTCTGGCCGTAACGCATCCAGTCGTGTCCGCATTCGACGCCCGGTTAGCAATACTGCCGGTGGCACGCCCGTGGTTGCATGCTCACAGTTGCGATAATTGAATAAAAATGTGTTTAATGCTTGTAACACATTTTCGCCACTAACCACTGCTCTTTTAATTGCTTTTTTTACTGTCTTTACCGCATTTTCAGCAGCGCCATTACCCTGTGGCCTATAGGGCGCCGTTGTCACATGTGCAATACAATTCTGGTTACAATAATTTTTAAATTCTGCCGATTGGAATGGTGGTCCATTATCCGTAACTAATTGCGAAGGTAAACCAAACCTACTAAAAACTGTAATTAAAGCTAATATTGTTGACTGTGCATCCGTACGACCCATCGGAAGTGCCTCAATCCATTTCGAATGCGCGTCGACTATACTAAGGTACTTTTTGCCCGAATACTCAGCAAAATCTGCATGTAAGCGTTGCCATGGAAACAAAGGAAATTTGGATGCGGATGCGGTCTACACGCGGCGCTGCATCCCGCACCATACGACACGGCTCACACGAACGGCACATTACTTCAAGGTCATTATCTAAGGAAGGCCAGTAAACATAATTGCGTAAGCTTTTCATTTTTCTAACTCCTAAATGACCTTGATGAAGTTCTTCTTGAATTTTAGTTTGAAGTGATTTTGGTATTATAATCCGATATTTATAAATTAAACAACCAAAATCCATTGTAATATCGCTTTTTCGTGCAAAATACGGTTTTTCTTCTTCGCAACCAGGTACGGATGGCGATCCAAATTTTACAAATCCCAAAATTCGCGATGATAAGACATCTTTATTCGTTTCTTTACTTACGTCATGGAAATTTATTGGCATACATTGATGAACTAAGTTAACGTAACTCATTGATTCGGTTGGACGGCGCTCTTGTGCTAGCGGTAAACGTGATAACGCGTCCGCTGGTCCATTTTGCTTTGAGGTTATATATTTTATAGTAAAATCATATGCGGCTAATCGTGCAGCCCAGCGTTGCAACCGCCTGGCGGCAGTTTGGGGCACAGAACAAAAAAAACGCCTACTACAATAGAAGTCGCAAGTGGGCGGGGCCCGCGTACCCCGAGCTTTGCACAGTTCTGCATATGTTTCCTTCCGCGCACACACTACGCACATCAGTCTTGGTTCAAACGTCACGGTGACAAAAACTTGAAAAAAAATTATTGTGCTGTTTTAGAATGTAAACACGATAGCAGAACCAAAAATGTATCAAATATAGGTATATCTTACCATCGGCAAGTCTTAATTTATTTTATTTCGATAAAAATGTAAAAACAATATTTTATTAAACAAGACAAGTAAAAGTTGATTTTATGGTGTTAAACTTAAGGTCTGCTTTCTTTAAAACTCAAACATTGTTCTCGAAGATTCCAACTATGTGCACATGTCACATTCAGCTACTCAATTAGAGATTACCAATATCGATAATGATTTATCGATACTTTAAACTTACAATATTCGAAAAAATCTTCTTACGCGCGAAAAACATAACCCTTTCCTTGTAGCCGTGTAAAAATAAAGATTACGACGAATTGAGAACCTCCTTCTTTTTTTAAGTCAGTTAAAAACTGGCTCATGTGTTAGTCTGAAATTTAAGATCTACTGGTGTATAGACCTAAGTTTCATCAGTTCATTAAGGAAATTAGTCAAGCTAGTGTAGCCGCAGGCGAAATCGTAAGCTTCCCATATCAGTAGGACGTATTGCATTTGTAGTGTAGTCCATCGCATCATCATCATCATCAATCAATACATATAATAAATCTGTAGAAAAGTTTTTTTTGTACATCGAAAATACAGTAGAATCCACATATAACGACTTCGCTTATAACGACTAACCGCTTTTAACGACTAACCGCTTTTAATGACGATAATGTTTACTCAAGTTAGGTTTCATAGTTAGGTACTGAGAAAATGTAACCGTTTAGTGCGACTCCGGTTTAAGCGACCAACTGCTTATAGCGACCATTATTTATGATAATACGTCCGATTAAAACGACGCGCAATGCTTTGTTTACACAACCTACGCACCAATACCTCGGCGTCCCAACTTCACCCCGCCCCGCGTGCATCCTTAGTCGCATGCGTAAATCACAGTTAGTGTTTGTCACTTGTTATGACAAGTTCTTAAAGCTCGACAAAATGAGTTCTGTGAAGCGAAAGTGTTTTACAATTGAAGAAAAAAGTGCAATATTATTCCGATTAGAAGCCGGTGAATCAAATGCAACCATCGCAAAGGAGTTTGGCGTATCTCATTCTAAAATTTCAACAATAAAGAAGAATAAAGATAAGATCGAGCCGTTGTTTAATGCTAATGTTTTGAAATGCAAACGTGTAAGGACTTCTACTCATAAGCAGGTGGATAAGGCATTGTTACAGTCAAAGACAAAGACAAAGATATTTTATTTCAAGTGGGCCACCAAGCGGCACTTTTGAACGTTAGGTACATTAAAATTTACAAGTTACAAGTTGATTCTACCGTGCATTCGGAAAGTAGCTTGTTATGGAGAAGAATGCACAAGAAACTCCATACTTACTCTTTTAACAGGCATTGTTACAGTGGTTCTTGAACCACTGTAACAATGCCTTATCCACCTGCCCATTAACGGGTATTCCCCGGTCGCGCTGAAGCAAGCTTCCGTTCCAAGGGAATACCCGTTAATGGGCCTCAGCTACAAGAGAAAGCAAACTTTTTTGCTAGACAGTTAGACAGTAAATATGTATTCGTAAGTTAAGTAATCCGTTTTGTACGTCATCCGGTTAGTACGACATAGTATCGCCGGTCCCTTGAAGGTCGTTATATCCGGATTCTACTGTATTGCCAAAAAATTAGCCAGTGTGTTAAAGGATAACCAACAGAACCTAATTCCGGCATTTTTGGAATTTTGTCTGTTTATTTGTGCACGCATCACGTGACATGTACGAAACCAATGTAAATAACTTTTATACATAAACATTGTGCGTACCTTGAAGAATTACTTAGTTTTTGTGTCATCGCAATCGGTTCACTCTATCAAAAGTTAGATGAATTTAAAGTGTTCAAGAAGTAAAATTATCACAACCCACGCAATTCAGATACTCGGAGAGTTGAACTCGATATTCGATAGATGGCGTTGTGAATTTGAAATCATTTTCTGAATCACGGTGTTAAGATTCTCCGCGAAAGATTGATGACTATAGAAACAAATATGGTCGGTAGGTAAGTAGGGTAGGCAGGAAGGTAAGTAGGGTAGGGTTGGCAAACAGATGACGGGAGCGAAGCCGCGGTCACAGCTTGTAATTAATAATAGTACACCAAAGACTACGTATACGTACAGAACTGTATTTCCTTTCATTTTTTAAATCCATGGAAAGGTTGTCTTGAAAAGATCGCTTTTAGCGATAAGGCCGCCCATTGTGCCACCCAGTGTAATGTTTAATTCGTCTACTTACGTACTTTCTGTAACTTATATAAATATACTTTCTATAAATCGTAAGTATTGGAATAAATTTATATAAAAACTTGATTACAAACATAATAATATTTATCGACTCTCGCTGCGCTGCGTGTCGCGGGTTCGATTCCCGCACGGAACAAATATTTGTATGATCTACAAATAGTTGTTCCGGCTCTGGGTGTTTGTGTATGTGAAATTATATGTTTGTAAACGCATCCACGATACAGGAGAAATTCCTAGTGTGGGGCAACTTTTTTTTTTTAACTAAACTGTATTTTGTTTGAAAATAATACGGAATGTCGATAAATAAGTCAACGACCGTGGTACATCACTACAGGAGGACGAGTAGTAATGACCTCATTTCGCAAATATAAATCTTATCGGTAACGAAATATGGCTTTAAATTAAATGAATTTATTATAGTGACATCTAGTGGCGGGTAGCGTAACTTGCTCATTAAACTATTACGTGTGCGCTTTAAACGAAAAAAGTAATAAATACTCAAAAAGAGTAGACAATAAACCAACTCTATTGTCATAAAGCTGTGGTTTATTTTCAAATAAGCGACGACTGACATATTTTCTACTTTCATCTAAAAATTAAACTACCAATCACACCAAAGATTTCTTAGTGTTATGAAATACAATTAATCTGTATATGTGTGAGTTGGGTACGCTGGTTCCGATACTAATAAAGCTATATGCGATTTCTACTGTCTTCTCTGTTCTGTGGTTTGGGGTTTACCCACTTTCGCTCCGAAAATGAAGCTTAAAGGCTGATGATCTGTACGTAGTTCAAATTTTCTACCAAAAAGATATTGATGGTGTCGAGTGACGCCATAAAATATTGCCAGAGCCTCCTTATTAATCTGACTGTAATTGCGCTCCGCATCATTGAGTGTTCGCGACACACAACTGACCGGTCGCTCACTGCCGTCTGAGAAACGATGCGCCAATACTGCGCCCAACCCGTACGCGCTGCTATCCACCGAAAGCATTAAGAGCCGCCCCTCCTCATAATGTGCGAGTACTCTCTCACTTGATAGGACTCGCTTCGCTTCCTTAAAAGCCTCATCGCACGCATTACTCCAATTCCAACTGACACCCTTTTTTAAAAGTTCATGCAACGGGTGTAATAGAATACTTAATTTAGGAATAAATTTGCCATAATAATTTAGCAAACCAAGGAAGCTTCTTAACTGTGTGATATCGATAGGTGTTGGTGCCTTCACAATAGCCTCCACCTTCTGGGGATCTGGGTGCAGACCACTTTGGTCAATAATAAACCCGAGATATTTAACGCTAGCTTGTAGAAAACAACATTTGCTTAGTTTAACGGTCAAACCCATATCTCTTAATCTAACCAGTACTTGTCTTAAGCCAAATGTTCTGTTCTCGAAGGCCCTGTCACACAAATATCGTCAAGAAACGGCGACAAGCACGGTGGTGCCGTGCCGCGCACGCCGCGCAATGTCTCCTCCATTAATTTTTGAAATTTTTCCGGAATGCAAGATAATCCGAATGGCGTACGGCGATAAACAAATGTACCAATGTGTGTAGTAATAGCTGTACACAGTTGTGAATCATCCGTCAACATCGTCTGTTGATATGCATGAGTTAAATCAATGTTAGTAAATTCCCTACCCCCACTTAGAGTGGCAAACAACTCTTCGATGCGTGGGAGTGGATAAAGTTTCGGATTGATGGTAACTTTATAGTCGCCACATATTCGTATATCGCCGTTCGTCTTGATAACTGGCACGATGGGTGTGCCATAGTCCGAGTGCTCGACCCGGTAGATGGTGCCCTCGGCCTCCAGCCGCTCGTACGTACACGGGATCCTTGTTGGTCAGTACAACTGACCAACAAGGATCCCGTGTACGTACGAGCGGCTTTATTACAAATTGGAGCATTTTTTTTACATTTGCCTTATTTATCAGTAAAAACCTCGGGAAATTCGGTAGCTAACTTACTAATACATGGTGTACGAGCATCGCCACATGATTTGTATTGTTTTAGTTTTTACCTGAAAAAGCATTTGGTAATACACCGATTACTTGTGTACATCAGCTGACTAGGCTATCGCGCCCACCACTAGTGACCTACTTAATTTATTATATAATTTAATGTTTTTAATTATAAACTGTCAATCATTTACGGACACATAACAGTGATTTTATTTCCTGTACCACATCCCGTGTGATTCGTCCACCTACATACTACATCTCAGTGTACGGAGTTACTGCCCGTACATTTTTGGTCCTTCGAGCCGGATCATCACTACTGGATCAAACAGTCCTGCAAGTCGCATAGGTACGAAGTGTTTCAACTTACGATAGCTCGACGACAACCGCTCAAAGGGACGCGTACAACAAATACAGACGCTATCCCATGGCAAACCATACAAGCTCCGACAGAAATTGTCCTATTTGCAAAACAAGCCACATCTTGCTATACTGTAAAGAGTTTCAAGAAATGACGCCAGCCATCAAAATGAGGACAATTGAGCAATTGAACATTTGCAAAAACTGCATGTATCCGCACAACGGAAAGAAATGCAACTCGCAAAAAAGATGCAAGTTGTGTAACGGTGCACACCACACCACGCTACATGACCTTACACGTGATACTACGTCAGCGACACTGTCGTCAAGTCAACTGACCGACAACGTGACCAACAACAACTCGGAACGAAAATCCAGTCACGTGTCAGGCAATTTTAACGAAGTCCTACTGCAACAGTGCAGCTAAAAGTAAAGGCCGCAGGTGGAACTTATGCCGTACTCAGATGTCTTCTAGACCAAGGCTCCCAACTGAACCTTATAACAGAATCTGCTGTGCAACGACTTGGCCTTCCGCGACGCAACCACAACTCAACTGTGTCGGGAATCGGCACATCTGCCAGCCAGAGCAACGGAACCGTTCAGTTGGACTGTGAGTCCCTTTACGGAGATTACCAGTTCTCGACGCCGGCACTATTAATGGCCAAATTACTTAACAATCTACCTAACTATTCCTTCGAAAAACAAGATTGGACACACATAGAATGCAGTATGTAATTGCAGGTCTACCCCACATTCCATGTGGTTGATTTGCTATTTTAAACCTTATAGTCTAGTTGATAAGATTGGTAATCAGCGATGTAATATTCACAGTAAATATCGTATCCTATTTTTACTTAATATACCCACATTCTATTTATTTTATTTTTTAGTTTATAAAATATATTTTTTCTATCACTTCATTTACTTATTTTATTATTGTTTAATATATAAATATATATATATTCTATATTTAGTTTCTCAGCCATTTATGTAAACCTTGTTATGAATAGCCATGTAGGATATAATGTGGTAGTATTTACAAATACCCAATATAATGGCTTGCAATCGTCAAAACGTTCGTGGTTTAACTATTCCTTCGAAAAACAAGATTGGACACACATAGAATGCAATATGTAATTGCAGGTCTACCCCACATTCCATGTGGTTGATTTGCTATTTTAAACCTTATAGTCTAGTTGATAAGATTGGTAATCAGCGATGTAATATTCACAGTAAATATCGTATCCTATTATTACTTAATATACCCACATTCTATTTATTTTATTTTTTAGTTTATAAAATATATTTTTCTATCACTTCATTTACTTATTTTATTATTGTTTAATATATAAATATATATATTCTATATTTAGTTTCTCAGCCATTTATATAAACCTTGTTATGAATAGCCATGTAGGATATAATGTGGTCAGATAGGCAGTCGCTCCATGTAAAACACTGGTACTTAGCTGAATCCGGTAAGACTGGAAGCCGACCCCAATATAGTTGGGAAAAGGCTAGGCAGATGATGATGAGTTTCTCAGCCATTTATGTAAACCTTGTTATGAATAGCCATGTAGGATATAATGTGGTAGTATTTACAAATACCCAATATAATGGCTTGCAATCGACTTAATTTTTTTTATTAAAACGTTCGTGGTTTGCGCACAAAATGCCTTGAGTTATATAATAACATTCTTTTACATGAATACGACATTGTTTTAGTTACTGAGTCCTGGCTGCAGAGTGACATATTGGATAGCGAAATTTGTGACGGTAGGTATGATATATTTCGTTGCGACCGTAATCTCGTTGCTACAGGTAAGCGAGCGGGCGGCGGCGTCGTGTGCTGTGTCCGCCGTGAGCTGTGTGCTGACGTGCTCAGCGACTGGCTGGGCAATTCACTATACGAATGTGTTTGTTTGAAAATCTCGGCACGGAGTCTCGGCACATTAGTTGACTTAATTCTTGTTTTATCATACATGCCACCTGACACCCTCATTCTACCGACTAATTTAAATAATTATTTTATTAACTTTAACACCATCTTTCAGAAATACAAAGACGTGAATTATTTTCTTGTAGGTGATTTCAATCTACCTTGTTTATGTTGGAACAGGGACGGTTGGTCGCTCACACATGTGGGTAGCAGTCTGGTACAGGACAGAGCTTGTGCATTTGTGGAAGATTTGAGCCTGCTAGGGCTGACCCAATATAATTTTACACTTAATCACTGCGATAACACTCTAGATCTTTGTTTTTCAAACTTACCTTTAGATATATCTACGACCGGCGGATTAACTAAAATTGTCAAATTTCACCCACCTCTTTCTATTGAAATTGTTGACCTATATTTAAAGTCTTTTAAAACGGCGAAAATATGTAGATTTAACTTCCGAAAATGTAATTATGAGGATGTCAATAAATATCTGAGTAATATTAATTGGATCCAATTGTTGTCTAGTACTGATTGTGTTGATAAAGCGGTTGATTTATTTTATGGAAAACTAAACGAATGCATCACTCTTTTTGTACCCTTTATCAGTCACGAAAGTAATTCCTATTCCATATGGTATAGTCGTTCCTTAATAAAAATAATTCGCGAAAAAAATAAGTTACATAAAAATGGAAATCGTTTAAAAATCCTCGGGATTTTGATGAATTTAAGCTATTGAGGGACAGGCAACATCGAGTGCAGGGTCAATGCTTTGACAACTTCACGCGCAATGCTGAATACAACATTAGAAAAGCGCCTAAGTACTTTTGGAACTACATTAAATCCAAAAAAGGTGGTTCCGCTTACCCACGTCAATTTACGTTAGGTAAAACACAGTTTAAAAATGGTCAGGAAATATGCACTGCTTTCAATAAATTTTTTGATAGCGTCTTTAACAGTAATCAGTCCTCAACACTTAATCTCCCTCAATCTTCTCTGCACAATGACTACGCCTGCGACACCATTTCTAAAATAACTGTGTCTAATGAGATGGTATTCAAGCACCTATCAAACTTAGATAAAAACAAAGGTGCTGGATGCGACGGGATCCCTCCTTTATTTTGGTCATCGTGCGCTAAGAGTTTATCGTACCCTATTACCCTACTGTTTCAGCATTCACTAAAGAATTGCACGTTTCCCTCTCTTTGGAAAAGGGCGCATGTCATACCTATTCACAAGAAGCCCTATTCCCATTTTGAACTGTGTTGCCAAGGTTTTTGAAAAAATAATGTACAGCGCTATTTACCCGGTTATTAGTCTTGGCATTCCTGATTCTCAACACGGATTCATGGCAAGACGTTCAACAGTTTCAAATTTGGCTTGTTTTACAGATTATGTGTTGGGTGAAATGGAAAATGGTGGACAGGTTGACGTGGTCTACACTGATTTCGAAAAAGCGTTCGACCGTGTGGACCACGTCATCCTGTTAAGTAAGCTGCACGCTTTAGGAATTCACGGAGATTTGTTCAGATGGGTGGAATCGTACCTAAATAATCGCTCTCAGGTTGTATTGGGTGGGTTTAAATCTGACTTCATATCCATCCCCTCTGGTGTTCCCCAGGGGTCACACCTTGGCACTCTATTCTACAGGGTGGGCCAGAAAGAATTGCGAATTTGAAAAAATCATTAAAAAAAATCTAAGTACAATTCACACACATACCTATTTTTATTTCTACAAAAATTGACATCTGGAAAATACATTTCTTAAAAATAACGTCATCCAGGTGTGCACCATCGCGCTGCAAACATTCTTCGAATCTAAACCTCAAATTGGTAAAAACTTGCTGGCACATGGCTGGGTTATTGGAGTAGACTCTACTTTTTAGGTATCCCCACAAAATAAAGTCCAGTGGCGTTAGATCCGGTCTTCTAGGAGGCCATGCAATGTCACCTCGGCGCAATATCTGTTTTCCAGCAAACATCTCGTTTCCGACCGCCAAAGAGGCATTAGCTGTATGGCATGTCGCGCCATCTAGTTGAAACCATGTCGCACGATTATAGGCATTTTCAGATCTTTTAACAAAATGCGACGCAAAGATGTTCTGGATACCACAAGTTTGGCTGAACGCTTTCGAGTCGATAGCAGGATTACCTTGAACCTTGCTCTAACTTGTTCAATTGTGTCTTCCGTTCTTGTTGACCATGGGCGTCCCGCAGGCTTCTGTTTGAGAGTCGAACCAGTAGCTTCGAACTTTCTGACCCACGATCGAATCACACTTTCCTTCGGACACTGATTTAGGTGATAAATATTGGTACTAAAAAAATGATAAAGATGATTACCCTCACGCCGAACAATAGCGCACGAATCGCGATTTTTGTAATAATGTTTAACGCAGAATGCACGTTGCGCTTCGGTGAAGTGATCCATCGCGACTAAATTTCAGAGAACCGAGCTACTTACTCCCACCATCCGCGCAGTCCCCTCTCTAAAGCTTCAAACGCAAGAGCGATTTTAAAATCGTACGCCTTTCTGGCCCACCCTGTATAACGCCTACATTTTTGACATTATTCACCACATTAAACGCTCACATCATATTCTCTACGCTGATGACAAAATATTTATATATCCATTAACTCCTTATCCGATTGTGTCTTGCTTCAAGAAGATCTCAACTCTTTATTTAACTACTACACTCAGAACAATATCACAGTTAGCATTAACAAATGTCAAAGTATATCCTTTACTCGCAAAAAGAATCCTATCATTTATCAATACGGTTTCAACGGCGTTGCTATTGAGAGGGTCAAGGTTGTGCGGGACTTGGGTATACTATTGGACTCGGAGATGTCCATGCGACTGCATATTGATGCAATTTGTAGCAAATCATTTCGCAACCTCGGTTTTGTTTTGAGATCTTGCTTACCATTTAAAACTCAGTTAAGCTTAAAAGTAGTCTATACTGCTTTTGTTCGAAGTTTGCTGGAATATGGCTGTCAAATATGGTCTCCCTGTTATGCAATACATAAAAATAGTCTTGAACGCATTCAGAAAAAGTTTATCGATCACCTTAATTTCAAATTTCATAAATATTCACACGATTACAAAGAGAATTGTCGTATATACAATCTCTTAACTCTGCAGGATAGACGTATCCTTATGGATATGGGGTTGCTATATGACATTTTACGGGGACGAATCGATTGCCTAAAGCTTCTAAATAGTATTAAATTCAATTTTCCCAGAAAACGCACTAGACACAATACATTATTTTGCACACCATTTCATTCTACTAACTACGGTAAGAATAGTGTTATATCACGTTTACTTGACTCTTACAATAATCACTTCAATAGTGTGGACTTATTCATTGGTTCCAAGAACGTTTTCAAAAAACAAGTTTTGCTAAAATTAGTATCAACATAGGCTATTTATAATCTCGTCAATACGTACTGCATCAAGTGGCTGGTTTTCTGGTTAGTAGTAATTATCCTTTGTATTTATGTAATTTTATTCTCGTATTTATGTTTATTTCATTTTATTCATATTTATTTATCGTATGTTATTTTATTTACTTATATATATATATAGTACAGTATATGTATAGTATAGTGTAGTTATATACTTAGTATTCGTGTCACACAGTTACTTCGAAGTTTGTCAATCAGCATGGAATAGAATGGAGTATACTTTATTATTATATGACTTTATTTAGCATTTTTATAATGTATTTAAGTGTCACATCCACCCAATGTATCCACCGTGGATAACTGTTACTGGCTTTTCGTTTAATATTGTGGGTACATAGTTAAGAATTTAACGCTGTTGTTATCCCTAAAAATAAATAAATAAATAGAAAATATTAACCTGGCCGACCCACAATACAACTTATCAAGGCCGATTGACATTCTACTTGATGCCGCAGTATCATTCGAGGAAGCATATACGCACCTATAGCACAACAAACCAAGCTTGGCTGGGTACTAGTTGGAAAAACAAATACTTTCAACTGCCATGTCGTGGTGGACACAAACGAGATCTCCCGCTTTTGGGAAACTGAAGAGATAACATCCGACGACAAGTCCAAGATCGTCGAAGAGGAGTACTGCGAGAAGCTTTATACTGACACAACAAAAAGACTAGAAGATGGGCGTTACGAAGTTAGAATCCCCATGAAGACCAACTTCGAACAAAGCTTGGGACGATCAAAGCCTCAAGCAGTCGCGCAATTCAAGCAGTTGGAAAAACGTTTGGCCAGAGACGAAACCCTCGCCTCAAGTTACAAGGCTTTTATCGATGAATACATAACTCTACAACATATGAAAAAGTGCACAGAGCCGGACACACCCAGCTGTTTCCTGCCCCATCATGGAGTAATGAGACCAGATTCAACTACAACCAAACTCCGAGTGGTGTTCAATGCATCAGCAACCACTAGCACAGGACACAGTCTAAACCAATTGATGGAATGTGGACCTAACTTACAACAAGACTTACAAGATATGATTCTACGATGGAGAGCGTTTGAATACGTATACACAGCGGATATTGAGAAATTCTACCGACAAATACGTATTCAGGAAAAAGACCAACACTTGCAAAAAGTTGTGTGGCGAGATTCAGTCACAGAACCGTTACAAGAGCTACAACTGACTACAGTTACATATGGCACCAAGTCCGCACCCTTCCTGGCAATGCGAACCATAAAACAATTGGTCAAGGATGACGGCGAACAGTACCCTTAATCAACTGTACATGGACGACTTGCTTGGCGGATATCACGACTTCATAACAGCACAGAAAGCTCAAGGTGAACTAATAACAATGCTGAAGGGCGGTGGGTTCAACTTACGAAAGTGGGCTAGCAACAAAACGCGCCTACTCGAAGGCTTGCCAGATGAATTGATAAGCCAAAAAAATTTTTGATTTCAAGGACGCAGACACAAACAAAACGCTGGGCATCACTTGGAACCCGCGCACAGATCAGTTTACCTACAAACAAATACCACTCTGCAACAAACGTGACGTCAACACAAAACGCACGCTGCTGTCGGATATTTCAAAACTGTATGATCCACTCGGCTGGCTATCACCGGTTACAGTGAAAGCCAAGATCACTTTTCAACAAGCTTGGTCAGCAACAACAAACTGGGATGATCAACTCCCACCAAATATACAGCAAGAATGGGAGCATTTCCGCAATCAGCTGGCACACATACACGACATAACCATACCACGCTGGGTCGGCAACACTTAACAACCCTTCGAACTTCATGGCTTCTGTGATGCGTCTGAAAAAGCTTACGGATGTGTTATACAGGGTGTTTGGAAGGGAGCTGTACATACGCCTAGGGTAGAAACTAGGGATAGTCTGCTACCTACCCCCGCCCATTATATTGACCTTGGCCTCAAGGTTTTTTTTTAATTTATTATTATTTTTTATTTGACTTTTTTATGATTTTTTGACTAAAACTACCTGTAGCTCAAAATCTATCCATGGGACCGGTCGGCTAATGGTCTTGTTTTAATCGTTAGAGTCTTAGGGTCCTGCAAAAAATTATTTTACACCAGAAAATTGTGGAGAAGAAAAGTTATGGGGCCTGAAGTACCGTAGTAAGGTAAAGAAATAATTTTAAGGGCAACTTTCTATGGGGTTTAAAAAAAAACTAACAGGGTTGGAGTTCTTCTGATTTTTTTGAAACATCCTCAGTCCATGCCCTTTCTAACGATATGCTAAAAGTGTAATTATCACTTTTAGTTTTAAAGTTATTAATTAATTTCCGCAACTAGGGCACTTATTTTGGCGTTAGCTTAGAGGATAACGACTATGCAAGAAGGGTGGAGTTTTGCCGCCACTTGCTCCATACGGACGTGGAAGATATTAATTTTTTACGGAGTATTCTCTGGACTGACGAGTCCAAGTTTGACAAGGAAGGAATTGTAAATTACCACAATCTCCATCACTGGGCACCCAGAGATCAAAACCCGAGAGTCAAGAGGCACAGAGGTTTTCAACGAAGGTTCTCCGTGAACGTATGGGCAGGCGTCATCGGTAATCGGTTGATAGGGCCGCACTTTTTGCCAGACAACCTAAACGGGCAAAACTACTTAGATTTCCTCGAAAACGATTTGCCTGATTTAGCGGAAGAAGTGTTTGACGAAGATCGGCCCATAGTCTTCCAGCACGACGGCTGTCCTGCTCATTGGAGCCTAGCAGTGAGGGAGCTTCTGGACAACTGCTTTCCTAATTCTTGGATTGGTCGGGGTGGGCCAATTCCCTGGCCCCCAAGGTCGCCTGACCTTACCCCACTCGACTTCTACGTCTGGGGAAGGGCGAAAGAGTTGGTGTACGCAGAAGAAGTACCAACAAGGGAGGTTCTAATTAACAGGATCCACGCCGCATTCGATACAATGCGCGAGGAACTGCTGCTTAGAACGGTGACCGTGGAGATGAGGAAGAGGTGCCGAGCATGTTTACAGGTCAATGGTCATCAATTTGAACAAAATTTGTAATTAATTAAAATTAGTAATTAATTAAAATTTGTAATTTAATGACATTAGTCATTACCAAATTTTTTGTTTCATTTGCCATCCTTTTACGATCGAACACATTTAATATTCATTAGTTGAAATTTTTGCTTGAAGTGCCCTAGTTGCGGAAATTAATTAATAACTTTAAAACTAAAAGTGATAATTACACTTTTAGCATATCGTTAGAAAGGGCATGGACTGAGGATGTTTTAAAAAAATCAGAAGAACTCCAACCCTGTTAGTTTTTTTTTAAACCCCATAGAAAGTTGCCCTTAAAATTATTTCTTTACCTTACTACGGTACTTCAGGCCCCATAACTTTTCTTCTCCACAATTTTCTGGTGTAAAATAATTTTTTGCAGGACCCTAAGACTCTAACGATTAAAACAAGACCATTAGCCGACCGGTCCCATGGATAGATTTTGAGCTACAGGTAGTTTTAGTCAAAAAATCATAAAAAAGTCAAATAAAAAATAATAATAAATTAAAAAAAAACCTTGAGGCCAAGGTCAATATAATGGGCGGGGGTAGGTAGCAGACTATCCCTAGTTTCTACCCTAGGCGTATGTACAGCTCCCTTCCAAACACCCTGTATATTGCAAGTCCACAGATAAAGAAGGCCGACAGCTGACCACGCTAGTAGCAGCAAGAACAAAATTAGCCCCACAGAAAAACCCAATTTCTCTGCCACGACTGGAGTTATGTGGCGCAGTACTACTAGCTCGACTGATCAAAAAAGTTAAAGACTCGATCAACTCGCAGACAGTCACCATACATTGCTGGACCGACTCAATGGTGGTGCTTGGCTGGCTACAGGGTGACGTTAGTCGGTGGAAGAGTTTTGTAGCCAACAGAGTTACACAAATAACACAAATAACTCCATCCAACGCCTGGAAACATGTCAAGTCCGAAGACAATCCTGCGGACTGCGCAAGCCGGGGAATTTCACCATTCGACTTACTAAGCCACGATCTGTGGTGGAACGCCCCTTCCTGGCTTCAAAACAACAGCATACCCAAATAAAGAATTTTTACTACAAACGAAGAGCAAAGGAAACGAGGTCACACTTGCGCAATACAAACAACACACGCGCCACTCATCGAGCAACTACTGCAAAAATACAGTTCAATAACTTATGCAACCCGAGTCATAAGCTGGATCTTACGATTCAAAAACAACTCACGTTACGCAACAGCAGCCAAACGCCTGTCACATTTAACTACAGAAGACATAGTGCTGACTCAAAACCTACTCGTGAAAACTGCACAGAACAATACCTTTGGCGATGATATAGCGTACCTATACAAACATAACAAGGTACGAGCCATAAGCAAACTTTTGAATTTCAGCCCAATACTAGACGCTCAAGGCATTCTTCGAGTGGGAGGAAGACTTGAACATGCCAAGTTAAACAACTCCCAAAAACATCCGATAATTTTATCAAACAATCACAAGCTATCAGAACTCTTGATTAACCAAGCCCACAAGAACACTCTCCACGGTGGTGCCAGGCTTACTTTGGGACACCTTCGTAACAAATACTGGATACTTGGCGGCATGAAACCAATCAAGAAGCAACTTAACAAATGTGTCACCTGTCATCGCTACAAAACGCAACGCAGCAATCAGCAAATGGCAGACTTACCGACGCCTCGAGTTACACCTTCACGGCCATTCACACATACAGGCGTGGATTTCACGGGACACGTTGATATAAAGGCTAACAAAGGCCGCGGCATTAAAACAGTTAAGGCCTACATTGCGATCTTCATTTGTCTATGCACAAAAGCCATCCACCTTGAACTGGTGTCAGATCTCAGCACTGTAACATTTCTCGCGGCATTGAAGCGGCTATGCGCACGACGAGGAACGCCAAAACATATCTACAGCGACAATGGAACGAACTTCGTCGGAGCAGCTGAAGCACTAGCCAAAGAACGCCAGGAGGCAATGCAGCTTCTAGTCAACGAGGACCTTATCAACAAAACTTCCGAGTGTGGCATTGAATGGCACTTTAACGCTCCATCTTGGCCAACGGCGGGAGGATTGTGGGAAGCTGCAGTCAAGAGTATGAAACGCCACCTTAAACGCGTGCTTGGTGAACAAAAGCTTACGTACGAAGAGTTCACTGCTTTGCTAGTACAAATTGAAGCCTGCCTTAACTCGAGGCCACTTGTCGCTCTAACAAACGACCTGGACGACATCGATTACTTGACACCGGGCCACTTTTTAGTCGGTGGACCGATACTAGCACCTCCGATGACGTCAGAGGGTGATAACAGCCAGTTAACTTTACGATGGCGCTTAACAGAAAATATGTACAAGGAATTTTGGAAGAAATGGTCCAAAGATTACCTACAAACATTACAATTACGAGGAAAATGGCAATCCCCAACACACAACATTGCAGTGGATGATGACGTCCTCATAAAGGAAGAACAAGTGGCTCCAGGCAGATGGTTATTAGGACGAGTTGTCAAGACGCATCCTGGACCTGATAACTTGGTACGAGTCGTCACGCTCAAGACTAAATCCAGCATAATGAAGAGGCCCGTAACAAAATTGTCCCGGTTACCCATTGAAACAGGGAATAATACCGAAAACAAACCAACACGATCCACGGACAATAAACAAACGGACGCGACTTCATCGACATCACAACGACAACTTCTCAAGTCCAATTCGGGCATGAAGTAACCGAAGTCTTTTCAATCCGCAACAGGGTGTGAACAATTGCGTAAAATGTGACCTGTTTTTTTACAGCGCGGACAGGGATCCACATCTGGGTTGATCGACGCATTTTTCTTTCAAACGGTCGGGTGCTCGGCGCGCTGTCCTTAAGTGGCGCACGTGTAGTAACGGACGGCGGTTGATACTCGTCAAAATTGCATAAAAATCCTTCGTATAATTCTTCCGGGCGCTCGCATTGATACACTCTAGCATTTGCTTGAAGTGATGTCGGCAGGACACGAATGATGCAAGAAATAGTCGCGTTGTCTGACAGTTTGCATCGAAAACACATCGCAATTTTATCGTGATAATATTTTGTCATGGTTTCGGCGGGTAATTTCCTACGATTCATCATTTCCTCCAACATATTCCCGTAATCGCGATTTCTAGGAAAAGCGCGCTTCAGTAGGTGCTTCCATTCTTCCCATGTATAGACGTATTCGTCGAGTCGGTTATACCATTTCCTGGCTTGTCCACTCAGTCTGTCTTGCAAGTAAAATGCTTTTGTGGTTTCACACCAACCGTGGATCTCGCCGAGTTGGTAAATTTTTTTTAACCACGCCGTTACTGAAATGCATTCTTCATTGTCCGGATCGAATTCGGGTATAAGGGACGCTGCGCGATGTGTCTTTGTCTTTGTTGTAATTGATTGCGCATTCAGTTCACTAACAGCTTTCTGCACTTCGCTCTTGAGTAACTTCATTAAGATTTTTCTGGCTGGTCGTGGTGAAACATTACGGTCTTCTTCACTCGATGAAGTACAGTCGTTATCTTCGTCGACCCATCCAGGTGGGCGGACTAGGCGTCGTCGGGATGACTGATCGTTCTCAGCGTAACTGCGTTTCATTTTCTCGCGTAATCTCACTTCTGAATGAAACAGAAGGGAATAATCAAAGCCGTTTTTCACACAATATTGTCTTTTTATTATAAAAGTCTATTCCAGCTCACTCAAACACTCACAACAATTATGTGTATCGGTTTACAAAATAACGTCTCTTCGATAATACCGCGTATGGGTTAGTGGGCGACTCAGGGGCGCCCACCGCTATTTATAGAGTCGATGGCAGGGACTTTTTTTGGTAAGGCTAGGCGAATAGGCATTGGCTTGGCATTGGCATGGCTTTGGCTGTTTGCACGCTGTGATTGGCTGGCAGGGCTGGGCACGCGATGGCTGTGGCTGGCGTTACAAAGATTAAAAATAGTAGTAATATTATTAAAACGACTTGGAATATTATTAATAGTGAAACGGAAAGATCTGGTAACCGAAATATTGGCTACAGCCTGTCTATTAATGACAGCATCATAAAATCAGACTCACAAGTTGCCTTTGAAAATTTCTTTTCAGATATTCCTTCTGTTGCTGAGTAAAGACTCAGCAACAGAAGGTGATGAGTTTAGCAAAGGCTAAAAGAAAATGTTATTGTTTGTGATTCGCAATTTATTTTTGAACATATTACTTGTAGAGACATAATTAAAACCTTTCATACTTCAAATGTTAAAAAGACTGCAGGTCTGTGGGGTCATTCTGTAGAAGTTGCTAGGTCTATTATTGACATTGTCGCAACTAGTTTAGCTATTATCTTTAATAATTGTATCGACTGTGGGGAGTTTCCTGACCTAATGAAAAATAGTAAAATAATACCTTTGTTTAAATCAGGTAGTACATCAGACCCTACAAATTATAGACCTATTTCAGTACTACCTACGTTTAGTAAAATATTTGAGAAATTAATGTTAGAGCAATTGCAAAGATTTTTTAATAAACATAAATTATTACATAGCAAACAGTTTGGCTTTACAAGGGGTCGTTCAACTACTGATGTTGAGCTTTTAGGACATATTTATAATGCATGGGAAGATAGGTGCGATGCCTTGGGAATCTTTTGTGATTTGTCCAAGACATTTGATTGTGTTCTTCATGAAACACTAATCAGGAAACTTCGCCACTACGGAATCCAGGACAGCGCTCTGGATCTTCTTACTTCATAATTGAGTAATAGGATTCAGAGCGTTGACTTTAATGGAAAAAGATCTCCCGGATCTATAGTAACAATGGGAGTCCCGCAGGGCTCAAGTCTTGGTCCTTTCTTGTCTCTTATTTATATTAATGACTTGCCTTACCTCATAAAGGATAACCATCATATAGTGTTGTTTGCGGATCATGCTTCACTTTTGTTTAAACTTAAACGCCAGCAGCTGGTTACTGACGATGTAAATAGCGCGATCTCAAAAGTAGTTCACTGGTTCAATGTTAACAATTTACTTCTTAATGAAAAAAAAAACCAAATGCATTAAGTTTACCCTACCTCACGTCAGGCAGGTGAAAACTGATGTGTTGATAAAGGGCGAAGAATTTAATCCTGAAAATAGCACAGTATTCATAGGCTTAACCTTGGATGCTAAGCTTCAGTGGGGCCCATATATAGATAAATTGTCAAAAAAGCTAAGCTCCGCAGTAATTTAACTGATATAGAGACAGCCCGTTTAGTATACTTTAGCTATTTTCATAGTGTAATGTCGTACGGTATTCTGTTGTGGGGAAACGCCGCCGACATTCAGACTATCTTTGTTTTGCAGAAAAAAACTGTTTGTTCAATTTATAAATTAATCCCGAGACGCTCTCTCAGAGAGAAATTTAAGGAGATTAATGCCCATATAAATATAAAATTGTTTAAAAAATACAGTGATATCCATAACGTAAATACTAGGAACAAACACAAATTTGTAGTACCAACAACAAGGCTCAAGAAAATAGGTGACTCGTTTCGATGTCAATGTGTGCGCTTTTATAATACGTAACTGCCAAGCTACGTACAAGTTCTAAGTCTTAATAAATTCAAATCATTCATTAAACGTAAGTTGTGCCAGAAAGAATTTTATACCATTAAAAATTACGTTGAGGACAAAAAGGCTTGGGATTGAGCTGCTCCAATTAAAAATTAATTTCGATTTTTTATATTTTCCACCGTGAATTTTGTTTTTTTTTTTTTGGTTTTCTTGCAATGACAAGAATATTTACTTTTTAAAGTATTATATTATTTTATTTAAATTATTGAGAATGAGCAGTGGTGGCCCAGTGGTATCGGCCGCGACTTACAAGTTGTAGGTCGTGGGTTCGAGCCCAGGCAGGCGCTTTAATTTGGGTAAATTATTTCATCACCACTGCTCTCAAAACGGTGAAGGAAAACATCGTGAGGAAACCGGCATGTCCTAGAACCAAAAATTCGAAGACATGTGACATCCACCAACCCGCACTGGGCCCGCGTGGTGGAATATGGCCCAACACCTCTCACAGAGAGGAGGCCTGTGTCCCAGCAGTGGGAACATTAATAGGCTGATGATGTGTGATGTGATGTATTGTGAATGTGAAGACTATGTGGACCATTCTTTGTTTTTTTTTGTTTTTATTTTTAATTTATCTTAGTTTTTAATCGTGGTCTGGCAGTTTGAGTAGTTTATGCGGCCTACCCGAATGTCCTTTCTTTGGTATTGTTCGACGAATCGTTGAGCTCCTTAAATTCTGTGTTGAGCTGCTCGGTTATTGACAAATGCGTGCACTGACTGGACAGGTCCACTCAATCTGGCTGGTTCTTTCCTCAAAAGACCATTTCAGACATCAATCTTCATGGTTTTCACATGATCTAACCAAGATTTTTGTCTTGACTTTAAAAGAGACCCTCTGAGTTTGTTTCGGCCTTTCTTCTCAGAGTAGTCAGATAGGAATCGCCGACCTCATCTAGTTTTAAAAATATGATCGACATGTAAAAGTGTTTGTACAAACAAACTTGCAGAATTAAAATCATTTATCATTAATGGGTGACCTTCCCGCAGCTAAAACTAACCCCGTTCCTCCATTCTATCATACTGGAGTGGACTACACAGGTTTTGTAAACATCAAGGCAAACAAGGGAAGAGGTGTGAAAACACTGAAAAGCTACGTGGCTGTATTCATATGCATGGTCACGAAAGCCGTTCATTTGGAATTGGTATCTGACCTCACCAGTTCCGCATTTTTGGCTGCACTAAGGAGAATGATAGCCCGAAGAGGAGCACCACATCACTTATATAGTGACCAAGGAACAAATTTTATCGGAGCTAATAGGTTACTACAAGAGGAGCACAAACAATTACAACAAATTTTCGAGGATAGTTGCCTAGCAGAGATCGCTGGAATAAATATACAATGACATTTCAACGCTCCGTCTTGGCCGAGCGCTGGAGGGCTGTGGGAAAGAGCTGTCCGCAGTCCGAAGTTCGACCTAAAAAGAGTGGTTGGTGAACAAAGACTAACGTTTGAAGAGTTCACCACTGTACTGACATAACTGGAGGCGTGTCTGAAATCGAGACCGTTATTTTCGTTTACAGAAAACATTGAAGATTTGGATTATTTATAACCGGCGCATTTTTTAACAGGAAGATCCGACTTAACAGTGATCGAGACAAAGGAGGATGCGAGAACAAGATGGTACTTAACAACTAACATTTTTAAACAGATTTGGCGAAAATTTAAGAGTGAATATTTGAGTCAACTAACAGCAAGAGAAAAGTGGTCTGAACCTCAAGAAAACTTGAAAATAGGCAACATGGTGGTAGTGCATGAAAATAACATTCCAGCTGGACGATGGATTATGGGCCGAGTGATAGATCTGCATCCCGGTAATGATGGCTATGTCAGAATGGTGTCATTGAAGACGAAAAATAGCATCATAATGCGACCAGTAGTCAATTATCTTTATTACCAGTAGAAATAGAGACAAATAAACAAAACAATTCCAACTGAAACTGATAAGTCAGCGGAACAGGGCTCTGGTACCCGGAATAACAATAAACGATCAAGAAAGGTGACACCAGGTGCATTATCGTATGTCGCCATGGCATTGACTTTCTTTATGTCACTCTGCAGCGTTGCTAACTGCAGCTACAACATAACATCAATAAATAACAACCAATATTTTTACTTTGACCCGATATGTAAAATTAGTCTCGTAAAAGACAGCTGGGTCCTAGTCGTATTTTATATCATGTCTCCGTATTGGGAAGGTATTTGAGCATTTGAAAAAGTAACAACATATCTGATAGTCCCTCAGCTGATCCATAAGTGTAATGAACTGTAATACTTCAATGAACTTCTGATGACGCAACACGTAAGCGGACACTCCAGACGGCGGCGGGGACTTATTAATGCAGTTGGCAACATAGCAAATTCCCTATTCGGCGTATTGGACGAACAATTCGCGGCAAAGTACAGTCGAGACATCAACATGATCCAACAAAACGAAAAACATTTAGCCGGCTTATGGAAGAATCAGACGTCGATTGTCGAATCAGAGTACAATTTGTTGAAAAGAACAGAAGAAATTATGGCTAACAACACAAAATTATCAACAAACACCTGATTACGCTAGACAACATCTGAAATAAGTTACAAAAATAAATTAACAACATATCCTTATTGCAAGAATTAACTATGCCACCGTTAACTGCCAGTAATTTGTTACATAACTTGAAAAGAACTCAAGACATCTTACTGGATATCCTTACCAATGTCCACCATGGACAGGTTAACATTCATCTGCTCACGCCAGAACTGCTCCAAAAAGAACTTAACATTTTCTCTGGACATTTATCAGAAGATCTAACATTACCTATTGAACCCCACGATATCCGAAAGTTATATTCACTGATAAGCATTAAAGCACGGATAACTGAGGAATACTTCCTCTTCCAAATAACATTCCCACTTATCAGTAGAGACCGATATAAAGTGATCAAAATCCATCAGATACCACATCAGATGAATAACACCATGACAGAGTTCATCCCGTCGTCGGAATACGTCGCTACGGATCTAAAAAGAAACGCATACCTAACGATTACGCCAGAAGAATTATCCCTTTGCAAACATGAAGATGATATATTTCTGTGCGATTGGAATAAACCAATATACCACCTAAACAACGAGAACAACTTCTGTGACCGCGACTGAGACACAGACAAATGTAAGGTACGAAAGTCCAGATGTGAAAACAAGTTGACATCTCTAGCCAACTCGTCACTTTTCTTATACCATTGCTGCAATATTTATGTCGTCAAATTAATCTGCGGGGAACATGTAATCAAAATACAGCTCAGCAAGGCGGGTGTAATTTACTTAGAACCAGGTTGCCTGCTGAAGGGTCAAGATTTAACCCTGAACATTCAGAGGCAAAAGAAAAATGAAATTGATATGAGTCCGGACATTTTTATACCTGAGATGGATCAATTAAACTTATGAAGTTTTATATTATTTAAATTTATTTTACAATGCATGTCCTCGAAAATAGCGTTTTCCAAGCAGCCAACTGTCAAGCGTCACTTTTTTTACTAGTGCTTTTTACTTTCCTGTACTTTTTTCATTTTTAACTCCAACGTCAGCCCGCCGCATAGAGTTTTTATTATTTGTGAAAAGTTTTAAAAATTAGTTATTATATAATTAGTACAGATTATCATTCATATAAAAGGTAAAACAAAACTAATGCTTCATTTAAGGCATTTTTAATTACTCTAGATTTAGATTCTGATCAATAAATTAATTTTAAATATTCATTAAATATGTTTGGCAGAATGAATATTTTGCTCGTGCCTTTTTGCGTTACGACGTGACAGGTATTTGCACATGCGCAGTAGATATGCCCGAGGAACTATGAACTATTAGTTAATCTGTGGATATGCTGAGCGCCCTTGAATAAGCGCCATTTTATTAATTTCTTGCTTGGTTCAGATATATTTTTTTATTTCCTCGCACAATGCATGGTAAAATGTTGTATGTTACACGTGCGTAAGATGATTTCCGACTCGTGTCGATTTATCCACTCATCGGAAATCACCTACTTTCCGCACTTGTAGCATAAATAACTATATCACAATCGCGATGTAAGTTACCCACAATTTTCATATTTACACTTATTTCTAGAGTCATAAAATATTTTTTTATGCTCAGCACCATCAGAGCGAATGTTAGTCGAGGGTACGAATAGTATCCCAGCCCGTGGTTATTTGGGGGTTGTTTTTGTTCGTATAGTATCTTGGTGACATCGCCTTCCTCGTTTATTATCTGGTCAGCTAGTTCAGTTCAGAAGTCAGCTAACTTCATTATGTCTTTCTGGGCTTTACTGTTTTTGATGCTAATCTTTTTACATAGTACCCAAGAATTAATTATTGGACTTAACTTTAGGCGTAGCACACACTCATGTTTAGTTGTGTGTCAAAAGTTTATAGAAATATATTAAGTTCATAGAACCTGCACATACTATCGACTTGATTTCTTCCAGCTCTTCCATTCTCTTTTGTCGCGATTCTTGAGAAGATTTCATAATCAACCATCTCTTTTATAATATGGTTGTCATTTTCATTTAGTGTTCTATGAAATGAAGAGGTTGGAGTTGGTGTTCTTACAGAAGAAGAGATTAGCGTCGGTGTCCTCACAAAAGAAGAGCAGAGTAGGAGGTATTGCGTCAGCACGAGGTGATTCAGGTTTTTCTGAAAATTGTGCCTCATTTGTTGAATCGTCTTTTACATCAGCGGACAATATTTGTGATCGTTCTTCTGCCCTCAACATGGGACAGTAAAAAATCCATTTGTGCTTCATATTTCCATTGCATGATGTTAGTTGAAGCTTGGCAATTGGCTATTCTTATGGCGTCTCTTCTCGTCCTCTTGCGGGCTTTGGTAAAACAGTTTCTCAATTTTACTCATCGGTCGTTGCAATCCTCAACTAGAAAAAATAAAGACAACATATTTTTCAATTTGTAATTTTAATGTTTATCTTTTGATTCAGATTTTCAGCCACAAGGTATTCATTTAGATAAATGGCATTCAGCTATCGAATGGGATTCAGCAACGTGCGAGAAA